>MNCI01036991.1:231749-272340 GCA_015680685.1 Gnetum montanum
TGGTCATGCAACACCAGGATGCCGCGGGAGCTGCTGAAGTGGTCACTGACCATATCAAAGAATTCTTTAACATACCTATTGTGCCACTGGTAGATCTTTCAGGAGCACGGGATGCTCAAACTCTTGCCGGAACCTCAATGACTCCTGCAGAACATGAGGATGCGTTAGATCGATTGCTACAAATAGGGCAAGTTTTAACGTCCTTGTTTGACATCCCCTAGGATGTAACGGTAATTCAATCAAACCTCATTTCCACAAAGGGGAAGCTGGTCATATTTGAAGTAAGGGCCGAGCATGCTGAAGCTAAAGTGCAGAAACTACAAGAGTAGCTCGTAGTCTTACAAGCAGCACAGCCGGATCCTCTACAATTTGTTCCCGCAGACCAGCTAGAAAATTTTAGAACTGAGTAATTAACAAAGCTAATTGTAGAAAATAAGAAGGTGGCAGAAGAAAAGGAGACGGGCACTTGGGATGCCTCTGCAGCACAAGTGCAAACTCATGCACATCTTAAGGCACTCAAGGCCTTAGAAGAAGAGAATAAGTAGTTGGTTGCAGATAACCTTTGGTTGACTTTTGTGGAGAAACAAAAGAATGTTCTCGATGAACACTTTCATCAGTTATGAGAACAGTTCATTCGGGTCAACCAAGATGTAAGTTGTTTAGCTAGAGAAAATCAAACCCTCTCAATGGAGGAGGTACGTGCTATTCACCAAAAATCAGCCATTGAGATAAGCGCGTGGCAGAATGAGGCTAAACGACACGAGAAGCTGAAGGAGCATTTCCGTGATTAGGTGGGGATGTACAAACAAATCTTGGAGAAGGAGATCCATATGGCCAAGGCTTAAATGAACAACATCAATGCTCAGCACACTGATTAGAGGGCCATATTGGACACTTACGCCTTCGCCCACCAAGCAGAAATTAAGAACCGGGACCTGCAGATCCAAGACTTGACTGAATACATGGAGTTGGCAAACCTTAGCTATGCCAACCTGGCCATGTTAACAGCAGGACGCCCGCGGGCAGAGCTCGAGTAGCAGGTAGCTTCCACCCATATCAAATATGAAGCAGAATTTGCAGAGCGCAAGAAGCTGGCTGACAAACTAGATGTCGCAAATTCTGAACTTGCGGTGATAAAAGAAAGCTACCAGGGACAGAAAGATGTTGCAACTGACTTGGCTTGACGGCTAACAGAGCTTCATGAATACAAAGACAAAGACAGAGCCTATGAAGAGGAACGACGGGTGTTCGCGGCATGGTATGTCAAAGCTAATCAGATGTTCCTGCAACTACCCTGTCCGTGGGAGGTGCCGACTCCGTCAAACATCGGAACATTAGCATGGACAGCATAGGACCCTCGGATTGAAGAGGAGAAGTTCCAGGCCATTCTTTAGCGTCATCAACCTTCAAAGCTTGGAGCACGTGACAAGGGGAAAGCACCCATGGAGGAGCCACCACCACCAGGAACTACATGAGTTCCATTTTTTGTAGTATAGCATTTTTTTGTGTTGTGTATTCCCACACTGCGACATCATTTCCTTTTTTGTTTTTCCAGTTAATAATCCCATACCTATCCACTGTGTAATCAATGAAGCTTATTCTCCTTGTAACTCAAGGATGAGTTTTTATTTAGTTGTGGGGTTATGATGAGACGCGATTTGCATAGGCTGCGATATCGTGTATGCGATATCGCGTCCACCGTGATATCGCGTCTTTCCTATGATATCTCGTACGAGATATCGCAGTCCGCTGCCATATCTATAAATAAGATGCAGCTCTCCCTTGTTAGGTAATTAGGAGTTAGAAGTAGCGAAGCTCTGGCAGTTTGATCCCTTCAGAGATAGTTTATTTTCCTGTGTTTGCCCGTAGTGTGGTGAATGTAATTGTATGGTGTCTTTATTCGAGTGTGACGTACTTGGACACACACATGACCGGCAATAAAGATTGAGATTACTTCATCATTGTAGCATTCACTTTGTTATTTATTTATTTGTTTATTTATTTAATGTTATTTACTATTTCTCTCTCATCCTTAAACTCCTAGAACGCGGAACGAGTACGACTTGATTACGAGCATTTAAGTGTGACTACTTGGTAACCTAGTGGTGTATCTAGGATCTACGCTTGGTAACCCAGTGGCGTATTTGGGATCTGCGCTTGGTAATCCCAGTGGCGTACCTAGGATCTACGCTTGATAATCCCAGTGGTAGTTGTGCACAAGGTCCAAGATATGTACGGTTGATCAAGGAATCGGTTGCTCGTCACACTTAGGCTAGATTAGATTCTCTTACCCTTTTCCTCCTAGCTTAGCTTAGTTAATATTGTTTTCCACTGCCTTCAGGAGTAGCGTTAGAATTAGGAACACATCATACACCTCACTCTGGACTAAACCATACGTGACAAATATAAATACTAGTCCAGGTGGGAAAACAACGAACTACGACCTAAGGATAATTGCCTAGGTGCCACAACTAGTCCGTCTACGGAGTTCGACTGGATCGCGCGTGCTATGCTCGTATGGTTGAGTGTAGGGGTACCTCGCCACTCATCACTTGGGAAGACAACGATCGCCTAACCCATCCTTGTTCTGTGAAGGTGCATAAGCACTTAGTCCTTAGAGTTCGACCAGATCGTGCGTAACACTTGTATTTGTATGGTTGAGCATAGGGGTACCTCACAGCTCATCATTTATGTTCCAATTTGAGCAAAAAAAGTGAATACGAGATTCTCAAAAGATGTTATTTTTCAACTACAACTTTAAGTAAGAAAGCTCTTAGTGAAAGTTGAACAATTGATTTGTTTTTTAACATATTAATTTTCTTTTGTTTTGGAGGCAAAAATGGGAACCTTTTAGCTTTTGTTGCTATTTGTTCTTTTATCTCTAATTGATGTATTTTTTTTTCTTTAAAGAGAGTTTTCTTCTTCTTTTTACAAGAAACCCTTTAGTAAGAAGTGAAAATCCATGAAGGCGCTTTTGAATAAGGGCGAGGCTTGATCCTTTTACTACCTGAGAAGAGAGGTTTTTAAGGATTGGTTGTAAGAATAAAAACCTAAAAAGGCATCCTCAAAACCATTGGACTTTTTCTTTAGACTCTCTTTTTGATAATCTAATATATTCTAAATTTTTTAAATATTATTGTTCAATTTTTTGGGTTTACCAACCTTCAATACATAACTTGAAGTTTTCAAATCAAAGTTTTACTGCTTAAATTATTTTTTTAAAAAATATTTTTCTTAATATATTGGATGAAGAAGGGCGATTTATTAGTTAAAGCCTTAGTTGCTAGCCCCAAGTTCGAAGAATTAGAGCGCTAAACGTAGCCCAGTTAATGCTTTCCTCTAATGTACCTCTGAAAGTTAAAAGCTCAAAGCCAGTAACGAGCACACCCTCCAGCCTAGAGAGATTGTTCTAAGCAGATTACGCAATCGAGTATTCTCTTTTTTAGAAAAACAATTAAAAGAATTATGCAAAAATAGTTGAATCTCAAGTAGGTCTTATTGATTTGCAAATCCGTTACAGGTCACGCTTACGCTCACGCCGCAGCGCTTTCCGGTGGGCTTTTATACCGGAGTAAAACCCTGCTTACAGTGAAGATGTTTTTGGAAGGAAGAATAAAAATGTTTCGAATGAAGGCAGGAGATAAACGGGCCCTGCTGCAGGTTTTTGGGAAAGTTTAAAACAATTGGACCGTTTCATTTTGGATATCAAACTGTTCTTGTTTAGTTTGCTGGCTCCAGTTAAAATCTTTGTCGCTGGGTTTTACAAGAGATTGCTCTGTTGTTGCTTTTCAGGATCAGGGTTAACAAAATGGCAAGGTAAAGAGACCTCTGGGTATTGGTTCGTGGGTGAAAATGGCGGTTAGGTTAAGATACCTATTCCGAGCAGCTGCTTCTTCAGGCTCATCATTTTCTAAGATCCGCCTCCCAACTTCGAGTACAAATATATTTCCCAACAAGAAAACATTGACTGCCATATCTTTAAACCCTATGGAACCATCATTCACGTGTAATAGTTGGTGCCTCTCCCAGCTATGTACAAAAACAAGAGCTGTTGATGAATTCAAAAACAACTCTGACACACACGAGGATTGCCCAAAATGCCCAGAACATGATAGTCTTGAAGATGTTGAAGAAGATGATTTTGACTTGTATGAAAACAACTATCATTTTCAGAATGATGCTCGATACTTTGCTGAGGCTGAAGGAGAAGAAAAATTTGTTGGTGAAGAAAACGTAGCCCTTGGAAGCAGTGATATTGAACTGTGTCATGAGGATGTGGATGTTCAAGGTGGAGGTGGTTTTGGGATTGAACAGTTGTTGACAATGCAGGAAATCATGAAAGTGCTCCATGACGTGAAGGCCCAGGATATTAAAAGCATTGATGTTCGAGAACAGTCCGAGTGGACTGAATTCATGGTTCTTGCAAGTGGCAGATCTGGCTGGCATGTCCAAAACATTGCTCAGGCCTTAATTTACAAGGTACCTCTCTTGAAATCATGCTTATTATGCGACTTTTTTTAAAAGGGAAATCTTAACTAGAAGTTCAGCTATCCTTAAACTGAGTAGGTTTTCTACTAAGAAATATGATGGCAGAGGTACAGTAACAATCCTTTACTCTCTATAATAGAACTAGCATATGATAGAAATGGAAATATTACATGTCAAAGAATACTATTAAAATTCATCCCTATGCAATCCAATATTGTAAAAATTTCTCTCATTTTGAGTTAACATTTAATTGCAAGAAAAATAGATAGAAAAACTAATGAAAGGCATTTAACCTTATGTTAGGTTACAGAGGAAATCATTAATTTTCTCTTTCATTGTAATTGCTTGTTCTGCTAAATACGAGTAAGAAAAGAGATATTTTTCCAAGGTAATGACTGCCATATTTGGAAGCTATGCTTGCTTGATTGAAATTGTTTAGATCAGAAACAACAATGGCTATCGTATGTTAACTCGGCACAAGACGGTTAAACATGACCTTGAAAAAAGAATAAAAGAAAAAGAAATCCTATAACAATGTGAAAATTAGCTAACTTTGAGGATAGACGGACTGGAAATTGGATTTCATCATAACCAAGATGAAGAATCCAAATCAGGGAACATATTGGGAATTAGAATAATCTTAATTGTCATTGGTTTTTTTTTTATCTTGTTGTTATATAATTATAATCTGCCATATTCATTTTCTGTCATAGAAATTTCAGAACCTTTTTTTATTTTGTTTTATTTTTAAAACTTTCATCTATTCCAATCTGTCAAAGTAAAAACTTTTATCTTCGTTGTATTTTAGTTGAAGCAGAAACAAAAGGGATCACGTAAGATGCTTTTGCCTACAGTTGAAGGTCGTGAGGGAGGAAAGTGGTTGCTTTTAGATGTTGGTAAGCTAAATTGATTAATGGAAGGTTCTAAACTATTTCAGGACATGAACATGCTTATTCTTTTAAATACTAAAAAGCATTTTGTTTTCTTATTTTTATATTATTTTACCTATCAACAGGTAAAATCATAATTCACATTCTGGATGAGAATGCCCGCTCATATTACGATTTGGAAAGTCTTTGGACAAAAGAAAGATGTTCACAGGGAAAAAACCAGGTGAGTTGCAGGGTGAAACAACTGAAATATATTATAACCTCATGTTTTCAATTTTTCTTTCATACATCATCAGTGTGCTATTTGTCAGTTGGCCCTCTATTTAAACAATATATAAGAAGATGCTAGTATAGGAAAATGCTGTGGAGCAAACTATCTCCTGACATTGACAACCTTTTATTTATTTTATTTGTTTTTAACATTTAAATGTACAACACATATTTGGTTATTAGGATGCTTATGGTGTGAGTAGAACAACTGGAACTTGTATGATATATATTTATGCCCAGGCTTTTTCTTATTATATGATCCCTTAGCACATATAACAGCTACAGTATGCTGTGTGATATAATATAATTCTGCCTGGATTTCTAAATTTTTGCCTTTGGTCTTCAAAAAATGGTACTAGCCCCAAGCCTTTCTCAAACTCTGGAAGTACGATTGACGGTTTTTTATTTTGATAATTATAATCTAGTATAATAGTTTTTTAATAACAAATGGGAAACCAAGTTTGATATATTGGATGAGGATTTCTAACACAATCTAAATTTTCTGAGACTATTTCTAGATACATGGAATACTAATGTGATAGACACATGAATGAAGCAGAAATACATGTGAAAGTATATTATATTTGGTCTCTTTAGGTGGAGAGGTTTGATAATTCCCAACATTTCCTTCTATTAAATAGCGATAACATCACATAGTTCTATCATCTTTAGTTTTTTATGGAGGGACATATGAAGAGGGTTGTCGAAAGGTAATGACAATATAAACCTGTGAATTTGTTTTTGCCAAATCATGTAGACATAGTTACATGGTACATGTAGAATGAGGAATACCCAATATAAGTGATGGCCGCATCACATAAATTAAGTTAGGCTAACCCTATCACGAGCATTAAGTTATTTGCATTACAAATATTAGATTGGATACAATAAATAAGTAAGTGTATTATATTTTTATCAAGAGAGTTGGAGAAGTGAGGGTTGTATGGTAATGATGATGCTATGTATCTTCTAAACTTCTAACAAAACATAAATCTAAGTAAGATAATAAATCCTGTCATTCTGAAATTTGTTTCTAAACGAGAAGTGAAATGCTAGCAATATTGTTTGGTTTGTCTGTAATCATTTAATTCATAGTATGTACGTTGATTTCTGATGTTATGATTGCATGTTTGGAATGTTCAAGGTTCAATAATGAAAAGACAAACATATTTATCTGCTATATTCTTTGAACTTTCAAATATTTAACATAATGCAGTAAGCTAGAGGCATTAGATCTGGAATGTTGTAGAGGGAGGAGCACTGTTACAATTTTGATAATAATGTTGTGCAGCAAGATTGATATGCCATTGTTTTGGGCACAATGAATGTTTTGCAATGAGGAAACTGGTTGGGGTTTAAATGAAGAAGCAAGAATTGTAGTTCATTATCCAATGCATTCTAGGCCTTGTATGTTAGAGCCCTGCAATTGGGCATCAGAGGTAGGGACTTGCCATTGTCTAAGCTTTAAGGGCACTTGGAAACCTGAAGTTTTAATGTTTTAAACAGAAGTGTTTTTTTAAAAAATTTTTATAAAAGGTTTTCAGTGATTTTTTATTCTCTTGATATTTTTTATAAATTGTTTGCAAGTTGCAAGCATCTTTTAATGTTTGTCCATCAATACACTTTCAATTGGAAAAGCATTTCAGAATAAATAAATAAATCCATGAACACTCAGTTTGGTTGACATTTAGAGTACTTTTGTCACTATAAATCTATTTTTGTTTGTTTGATCACTTTGCGTAGAATTATGCTGATTTTTTTTTAAATATTGGTGAAATTTGGTGGCTGCATTTTGTTGGCATTGACTTTATAATTGACAGTAGAGTAATAATTCACTTACCTTGGGATATTACAACACAAACAATTGTGTCTTATTTTAGGTAAACCTTGACTTAATGATTAGGGTCTTAAATGTTATACACGCCACAGTAACAGTAAGCATTTAAGTCAGTAACAAGTAGATTATTGGCTATAAAAACTATCATTAAATCACTTGCTTACTACAGTAGGTAATTCAATGGGACAAAGGCAATAATGTTGATAATGATATGGTTTTCTTAACTGTAAAATATAGATAATAATTGGTGACCATGTCATTAGTTATGGCCACAATGCATTAGTTACAACTTTGCTATTGTTAATGAGAGGAATGCTTTGTTTTCTTTTGTTTGCAAGTTGATATAGGGAGTAATGAGTGTATACCAAGCTCATGTAACTATGTTAGTTATGGCACTGCCATGGAGAGCACTGCACAAGACCACCTTGAGCCCCAAAAATCACCAAACACTGAAGGGTGAACTCAAGATGGACTATGCCTTAATGATTACAAAACCTGCAAGCACACCAAAATTACATAGCACCTGTTAGCATAGTGGTAAGAGTCTTGGCTTGGTAAGCTTAAGTCACAAGTTTGATTTTGCTTGGCAGCATTGAGTTAGAAGTTAAAAAAAAAAAAAAAAAACTGTAAAAAGGAATAAAACTGGTCAAATAGATCTAAGGGGTCTCAGTGCATGCAAGTAAAAAATTTCAGTTTTAGTTTCATAATATAAGTGATGAGACTGACATATCACACACACAATGACCACGAAGAGCACTAACATATACATAAGCTACAACAATCCTTGAGATAGCTAGGATGTACCCCTATATGCATCTAGCCTTAACCCCCTTCTTTATAGAGTAGGGCAGGTGCCAACACCAAAAGCTTTAAGTGTGACTATCTACATATCCTTGCGATGCACTATACAAAGAATTAGAGCTATGTAATTTTTAAAATAGGAGATGGTTAATTTAGCATGAAATCAGAGTGGATCTTCATACTCCTTCCAGTCCCCATTCCGAAGGGGAGTAGCCTTTGAACCACCAACAAGGCATCCTATCTAATATTCTCCCCCACTTGAAAGAAGTGGTGCCCTCACGCTTAAGTCAGTGCCCATGGACTTCCCAAATGTAGAGAATAAAGTGGATATCAAGGGTATCGAACAACTCAAAGCCCATTTGACAAATGCAGACAAGAATGTCTAATGGCAATGATTATCAATTGTAAAGCATGAAAGTTGAACTGAACTTGATATCCAACAGAGGTTTAGAGATGTTCATACAATCCAGGTTAGGCTTGCCATTTTTCATGCAGCTTGTACTAACCTTTTTACCTAGAGCCAGGTCTATTTGGTTGAGATGTGAGTTATTTCTTTACTCATTGTAGTGATACAGGGCTGTAGAGCTAATTCTTTGTGTTCAAGGGAAGGCTCCCATGTACCTGGGGGGACTTTTACTAGTGTGTAGTGGAAGCCTAGCACTAGCGTGAGCAGCAGGGATTTTTGGGACTTTAGCTCAATGACACAATCATCCAAACTCAGAAATTTGAAGGCATTCCCTCCCTTCATTACCCACATTTAGAAATTTGGAGGCATTGCCTCCCTTTATTTGTGGTCTATCCATGGAGCCACTTTCTCATCATTATCCACCCTGCCTCTTTTTCCTTGAGAGGCATCAACCCAATTTTTTGTCATCATTCACCATACCTTTCTTTCCTTGCGGGACATCAACCCACATCCTCTTCATATAATAGCTCCTCCTTCACAGTTAGATCCTTATTAGGGATAGGATCAGGATATGTCCTCTTGTCTTTAACCATATTGTTTGCTCTCCTACAACCTTTTTAAAGAACCTGGGCTTTGATACTAAGTGTTACAGCATTGCCTTGGAGGGTGCTACATGGCACCACGTTGAGCTTTAAAATTCACCAAGCACATGAGGGTAGACTCAAGATAGACTATGCCTTAATGAGTACAGAACCTGTGAGTGCACTAAGAGTACATCACACAAGTTAGTACAGTGGTGAGAAGTGTAGTGAGTATGCTTTAGATAATAACATAAGTGATGGGATCAACGTGGTGCACACACATACACACAAAAATCATGGAGAACACTGACATACACGTAAGCCACAATAATCTTCAAAATAGCTAGGATGTACCCCTATACTACATGCATCTAGCTCTAATCCTTTTTCTGTAGATTAGGAGAGGTACATGCACCAAAATCCTTAGCTTTGGTTCACTAGACCAACATTGAAGTGCACATCACAATAGTTAAACAAATGTACTGTAAGTATATACATAAAGAAGCCGTGTTCTTTTAGCTGAATGCCAATCTAATATTTGCTTAGTCCTGTAACCTTGCCAAATCCATTGAAGTTTTGGGTTAAAACTAAATTTTGTTGAAAAATCAATTTAAATTGTTACCAAAGTTGCCCAGCAAATGGACCACGCAACAACCTATGATTTAAGGTTTTACTCTTCTAATTACAAATAGGACACGTGTTCAGAACATTCTTATGAAAGAAATCTCTCAGGAGTCTTGCCTTCGTGGCACTTGTTCAGAGAGATATAAACCCATGGTCGAGTTATTTTCCAGTTCAACTTTTTAGAATCAATAAGAGATCTTCTATTAAGACATTGTGTAATCGGCTGTGTTTTGCAGTAAAAATTTTTCTTTTCTAAGTCACCTCTGTAGATTTGAACTTGCAATGCTGTATAGATCAAGGTCAAATTTTCTCTGGACCCTCTAAATAGGGTGATGCATTGCTAATTCTCAAAGTATTGTGAAAGGTAGCTTGCTATTCATTTCTTGGATTCATGGCTTATCCCTGTGAATAATTATTATACCAACTTACGTAGTAAAGAGATGTTGAAGCCCAATAGATGTTATTCTCACTCTCCTGTTTTCTAGGGTTGGCAAATTTCATCCCAATAAACAATGCATAGGAATCTAACCATCTTCAAAGACCATAGGAGCGGTCTCTCTAACCATTCAATCTAGTCAATTATAGTTTTACATGCCTTGAAACATGACTTTGGGGGTATAATGGGAGATACTGAAGTGCTGACTTGAATCGCCGAAGTTTCTGTGTTGCGATAACACTTTAGCCTGTCAAATTTTAAGTGGTTATTAATTTTTGTGCGGACTTTCTGTTTACCCATCCTAACTGAGCCCAATGTAATACACAAGTCTCCTTGTTGGAAGAATATAAATGGGGCATTTCAAAAATCTGCTATACTAAACCTTCCTGCACTTTTCTAGGAATGAATGTATTTTGTTTAATTCAAAGTAACATATATGATTTTCTTTTATCTACAGCAGTACAAAATTCAGCTTCTAATTAATGGATATATTTTTATTGTATAGTTTTTTTTTTCATAGAGATTACCGTCATTTTGTATATGCCCGCAGTTTGCATTGATTATTATTTTGAATTACAGGAGTAATAGGAAATTAAATACCCTATTTATTTTTCGGTTTTTCTTGTTGAGCAATGCTGGGATGATATATATTGATATGGTGGTTTTTCAAACAAGACATATTACAGCATCTAATAATGTGTGTTCTTAATATTTCATTCATGTATAATTTCTGCAAATTTTCTGTTGGAAGCTAGAGTAAACATCTGAACAGTATACTGATTTATGCAGAAATATGAACTTGAAAAATCATTGGAGAAAATTCTTCCGAAAAGAGCGAAGAATTTTGTTCCTCAGCATTAAAAACATCCTATCCTATCTCACAGCTTTTCTTGTTGAACATTACAATCCAAGGTGCTTATATGCACTTAAGTTATTTTGAGTATTTATAAACAAACCGGGATTAAGTTATAGACAAAAAGGTGGCAGCAAACTCGGTTTGGTACAGAGCTTTCCAAGAGTGGAGAGTTTGTGCGCAATTTAGAGGAGGTTTTTCTTTTCCAGGATGATTTTTTCTGCAGTTGCGATAGTTCTCTCCTTTATTCTGTATTGGCAATATGCAACCATGTCGTAGCAGTGCTAAGATGATAAATTCCTAAGCTGAACTCGGATATAAAGAGTTTTTTGTTTGTGACCCTCAATACAAAGGGATTTTCTCTTTTATTTTTTATTTTTAAATTATAATTGGCCTACATTCAACGTCTAGGCTGTATTTCATTGTTTGTTTTTCTTTTAATTCTGGGCAACCGGATGAGCATTACCTTTTGGTAAAGGTAAGAATCACATCTCTCCTTTCCTTAAATTTTGAGACTTTATATTACAAATGTTTCCTACCAATCTGTATAGGTATGATAAAGAAACAAATGGTGCTTTTCCATTGCACAGTTTATGCTAGTATTGGGCTTTCAATACTCACTGGATACAATGGTTACAATCGGCTATGAATATGCTTAAGACGGGAATTTTGTTTTAATCTACGAGGTTTTAATAGTGCATTCATAACTAGGCTGCACAAACAGCTTAGTTTCAATCCAGTTTATGGAAAGTCTTGATTAAAAGTATTGTTCGTACGTGAAGCATGTGGAGCATCAAAACATATTTATTGGATTTGACATCCACATGCTTCGTGTTGAAGGAGATCTAGTTTTGTTCCCTTGTATCGATGATAAGTTAACTAGATGGTTGAGGATCAATTAAGAGGTTCTATGTTTGAGCTAAAGTAGAGGCATACAAATTCTTCCGCATGCTAATGCGATCCTATAATCTCCTTGCAATTTTGCAGATGCTCATTTGTATTTGTTAGAAACTATTGTAATGATGGTCGGTGATGCTTTTGTCTTTTAAGAATGACATTTTGCGTTGGGAAAATGTGTAATTTTCAGCGTGCATATTAATATATTTAGTTTATGTAATTTTATCATCATTTAAAGTGATGGTAAGGTATTAATTTCTTAAGTTGTAAAATTTGAGTTCAAACCTATGTATAACTACTTGAAAATAGGTTAGAGTTTGGTTCATTTATTGATCATTTGTGGTAGGATGATCATCGAGCCTTTGGTTGACAACCTTTTTATGTTAACATTCAATTCTAATGGGTATTAAAGAAAATTTAAAGAATTTGTGTAAAAGAAATAGTTAAAATTATGAGCTTAGTGTTCTCTAGTTTTCAAGTTTTTAAATGTTTAAAATAAAATCTGCTGATTTTAACTTTTTATTTTATTGTAATAATGTGGATTCCTTTTGGCTTTGTTGAAACACATTGGTTTCATAATTCCTTTTACAAAATTTATAGAATTTTGTGTTTTGGGGACCGTTTCTCAAGTTGTCAAACTTGGATGCAAGCTTGGGTGCAACCACGCAAAAGAGGCTAAGCTTCTTTCAAGATCCTATCTTGGCAAGATGAGCATCGAGCTTTTGGATGATGATTCTTTATAGAATATTGTGCTTTCAAGGATTAAGTTTGATACAATGATGTATTGGCCTAACATGAAAGCCTTTGTTGTAGGTTCAATTGGTATGGACAAATTTTGTAAAGGGTGTGGTAAAACAAACTCAAGAGGGTTTCAATGCACATAATTAAATACATTTAGTTTTAGGATTACTATAAAACTATTTATATAGAGAAAAATAATAGTATATAATTAAATTAAATAATCAAATCAAGAGTACATCACCCATCTTTTTAGAAAATTGAAAAGTCAACTTATTTCATAGCATTTTACTTGGGAGAGGAATTACAATCGAGCCTTGAATATATACTTAAATGAATAACTTAGAATTTGATTTATCATTAACATAGAAATATTTGTGCCTAACCTTTGGCATAAGAAGAACTAACATAATAAAGAGTTAGAGCACATACTCAATACTTTGTTATGACAAACTAGGCACTTTGTCTTTACTAAAGTATGAAGTCTAGTTTTAACAATAATTCATTGAATCAAAGGCTTAGCTATGAAGATATTTTTAATATTGCTACAAAATCTTCCAAAGGTGTTTAAACAATTAATGCCACTTTACCTTCAATTTGTTAAGTCTTCATTTTTTATTAAAATAATGTATTTTAGAGTGTTGCAGAAGAGGGTTTATAAATATCTTTGTTAGAGAGCTTATTAATGATTCTCTTTTATTGGAAATTGGAAATTTTTATTACCTTTAGGAAATCACAAAGGATTTGTTGGATGGTTACAAATCCTCAAGACATTTTTGAAGAAAGTTGAAAACATCACTGATGTAATGCCCTAAACAAATAGTTTTAATTTGAAAGAAAACAATTAGCAAATTACAATTAATATTATAATTCATTTGAATATAAACTAAATATGGGTAAAATAAAAAAAAAATGTTTTTCATCCTCTATGCTTTGTTTGCACAGTTTGCAAAAATGTTCTTCTCTTGGTAAATTGATCCAACAACTTGTCTTAATAAGGAGATATTGAGAGCTCATTCTTGCTTTGCAATTTGATTCCTTGAATGAATAGGAATAGCTGAGAATAGATACTTTTGAGTACTAGGTAACAAACTTCCTCTAGCAAAACGTAAATAAAAATGTTTTTTCCTAACGTGTTCAACCAAACTTTAGCAAAGACTTTTTTTTCTAGTCTTTCGAAAGAGCCTTTTGTTTAAAGGAAGATCCTCTATTACAATATTCTATGACCGAAGCCATAATTTTTCTTGATGTAACCATCTATTTTTTTGTGTAGCATTCATTATCTTCTTAACATAATTGACTTCCTTCATGTGAATTAACTTCTAAGTATAAGCAACAAATTGACAAAGTGCTTCAATTTCAAGAGGAAGTAAATTTACTTATAGAAGTAAGATATTGATAAATCAAAATTTGGTAGACTACGATATTGGATATACGATAGTGTAGCTCTGATATTGTAGCACTAGCTACGTTATTGTATATGCCACATTGCAGGATGTTTGCTAGCCTATAAGTATAGCACTTAGGTGCATGGATCTGCATAAGTTTTCATTCCATAGTAGTGTAACTCTTGCAGTTTATTTTTGTGAGTTAGTCTTTAGCACTTAGAAGTGTGAATGTTTGCAGTGTAGTGTGACGTAGTGTATGGAGTCTTTATTCAAATATCTTGTACTTGGGTGCAAGTGTGATCGGCAATAAAGATCAAGCTATTTCATACTATTGCAGCATTCTCCTAGTTTACTGTTTTATTTAGAATAATGTTTACTATTTTCTTAGTTAATGTTTACTATTTTCTTAGTTAATGTTTACTTTTCCATGCACTTTACCATTATTGTTGTTAAGTGGAATGGTGGAATGGGTACGACTGATCTCAAGTACTTAAGTGCAATTGCTTAGTAACCCAATAATACTATTGCTTGGTTTGCTAAGTAGTAGAATACTTGGTAATCCCAATAGTATTTACATAAAGGCTAGGGTGTGTACGGGTCAGGACCGGATACTCATTGCCTTAGGATAGAATAGATTTGTTTACTATTTTTGTTAAACTTAGACTTAGAAATTCTCTTTACTTCACCATGTTCACTAGGAGCCATATGGCCAAACAACATCAACATATCATATACCTCACTGTGAGCTAAACCATACACATAGACTTCACTAGCTCCAAGTGGGAAGACAACGGTCTTGAACTTAAACCAATTACTAGCATACTCACATTGCCTCATCCATGGATTATGATACGGTCGCACGTGAAACACTTATGACTTGTATGGTTGGGTGTTGGATTGCTTCACCACATATCATTAGTGCCGTTGCTAGGGACTAGTCAATGTATGCTGAGTAATTGATTTTACAAAGTTCATTGTATCAAGAACTTAAAGTGAAAATCCATAATTTTCTAATAACTTTAAAAATAAGCACACTTAAATAGGTGTCTTAAATCACAACATGGCTTCAAACAAGGATACATCATCACCTCCCAAAGAGATAAGAAAGGGCAATGATAGAATCAATGAAATGCAAACAAGAATCACTTATGCTCACATTGATCCTTATCATCTCGATTTCACTTTCATCTTCCATCAAGGTAGACAAATGAGGTGGAGAGACATCCAAGGCAACATAGTCCTACCTGCAAAACATGGAGTACTTAGCATGCTCCAAACTACCTTAAGGGGAATGAATTTAGACCAAATTCTAGAAGGGTACCATATAAATCATCACATGACAAGACCCTATGAACCCACAAAAAAGTAGATGAGGAAAGATGCCGCTATGGAAATCAAACATGTACACAACAAAGGGAAGTAGGTCAACACTTTTGTTATCTTGGGAGAACTAGATGCTAATGAATTCATCATAAAAAAACTCCATTGGAATCATGAAGAGCCTTCAAAAACACCTATCATCAGATTTGAAGAACTTGTCAAAGTTCAATTGCATTCCACCCTAGTAGAGTCACCTAAGAGGGAGGCTATTGACTCAAAGTATAAGCAAGACTCAAGGCCAAGAGTTTTTTCCAGCTCCTACAGAGAAGAACATCAGAGTCATGAAAGGAGAACAAGTTGACACTATTCTCCTACTGTCTCATCCTCATCCTCATGATTGTTAGTAGACTTTAATAGGAGGACGCTAAGGCACTGAGACCATGACAGGAAGGATAGAAGGACTCATGATAACCATGACTATTGCTCGAGATATTCAAATGAGGAATATGAAGATTATGAGCAAAGAAGATGAAGGGATCGAAGAGAGGATCGTGAAAGGAATGAGCACAGAAGGAGGTACTGCTACAACAAAGCACATGAACCTAATCATGATGATGAACCCCTAATGACAACCTAAAGCATGATTAACATCTAGGAAGTTGTTTACATTTTGACTAGGCACATGAGGGCTTGCCATATCAAACGACTCAATATGAATAACATGCGTAGATTTGAAGGTGGTTATAATGCTGATCCACAACATCACCCCCAAGATTTTCATGATGCCTACACCCTATAGAACATTGAAAGTGACTGGTAGAAGTTGAAGTTGTTCCCAAGAATACTTGTGAAAGAGGCAGAGAGTTGGTACCAATCCCTCAAACTTGAATCAATTAGAAGATGGAGTACCATGCTAGATATCTTCAATGACAAGTACCAAACCTACTCACGAGTGTCTAACTTAAGGAAAAAAATCCAAGGATGGAAGCAAGGGACTTATGAAACCCTTGATGCGACAATGGGAAGATACTATTTACTACTACATAGAGCCTAGACCATGGATTCTCACAATGGGAGCAACTAAGGCACATTGTAGATGGGTTACGAAATAAGATTAGAGAGACCCTTGGGGTTTATGCCCAAGGTATATTATTTGAGATGATTGCCCATCGAATCTAGAGACTAATTGACCAAGTGGCGAAGGAAGAAGATGAGTTAAGAAAGAAAGAATTAGTAGAAGCGTATTACAAAGATCCATCCATTAGGAAGAGAGATGCATGAGTTTGTGATATCCAAGAAGAGAAAACCTTGGAATAGGTAATTTAAAAGAAGGCTTTACCAATTTAAAAATCTATAATTGCTATTGCAGCAAAGGTAGAGAAAATGTGGTACTCCATTGATGAAAAATTTGCAACAACATTGAAAGTTGTGGAGGAGAGAAGAAAGCAAGCCTTTGGAAAAGGCAAGGATAAGAAAAAGAAGAAAGATTTTGGACAAAAGGACAAAGTGGTTTCATTGGCTAAGTGTTTAGACATAAGCTCCACCTATGAGGAAGGATGTGCCATGTTTTAGTATGAACATCCCAAGGGATGTTGTCCAGTAATGACACATTTATAGGAAACTTGGGCATATGCACTTAATCCCAAATTTGTTAAGAAACAAATACCCATAATGTTAAGGTAACTACAGGAAGAACTTCCAACCAACATACTATGCCAATGGAGCCTACCCACAGCCATAGGAGTAGTACCATCAATAGTGGCAACAATCCCAATCATGGGCCATGCCACCACCATGCCAATAGTATCCATATCAACAACCTAATCCTTATGGATACTACATCCAATGTCAAATCTTGCCAGCAAATGCAACTGTTCAAACTCCACATTACTATTTGTCTAAGTACCACACATTGACACACCAAGGATAGATCCAAACTCATACATGCATCCACAAGTAGTTGATTCATCAAATCCAACTCATCCTTTGCCACCAGTGCCATCTCTTTTCATGCAGAGGGAATTACCATCACAACCACAGTAGAAAATGACCCCAACTAAGAGCTTACAAATGGAAATAATAAACCAAAATCATACATCAACAGAAAGATAAACTAAGGAGTTAGATGATAAAAATTCAATTACCATCACAATTATGAGGGATGACAATAGAAAAACTAAATTATTAAGGATGGTAAGTACGAAACCTCAAGTGTCTAATCTAGGGGAACTAGGGTGCATTTTCTGAATATTTTCCCATGAGTTTAGTCATGGGGAAGATACTTTATCTTGATTTAGGAATTAATAAGTGCTTTTCAATTTTTTGTTTTACAATTCTTGTTTTTTTGATACATTTTTTCCATTCTGTTATACTTTTCACATTAATTTCATTTTTCACTTTCTTCAATATTTTCTCATTCTTTTATACTTTTTTCATACTTTATTTTCATTTTTTGTACATATTTTTGATTTTTAATAAAACACACCAAGAATAAGGCAAGATGTAGTCCAATAAGATGAAGATTTCTCTATCTTATCAAGTCATAAGGGATTGATTATTTATACAGTGAGACCACAACATTCATCCACCCATTCCATTAATAAGAGGTTCTTACGATGACCATAATGATATTCTTCCCGTCATACAACTAGGAACAAACTTGTGATCATTATGCTTGGACAGAAAAGTGAAGAACCAAGTGGAAATGTAAAGGGTGTGACATTAAGGGGATTTGTGGACTCTTTTGGATTACTTTTGTTAGTGCTATTATGTTGCTTAGGCTGTATTATCCTTGTAGATCTAACAAAAAATGGAAGTAAGAGTAAAATAAGTGTTGCCTTACCATGTCACTAGAAAGGCATGTTACCCATGCCTGAAGGTAGTCCTCTAGTAAGGTTGACACACGCACAGAATAAATTTTTGGGGGTTCCATTGGAAAGACATGTTACCCATGCTTGAAGGTAGGAAGATTTTTAGAAAGCTAAAAAAATTAATAAAAGTGCAATGAATAAACTCCTTCCTTGGACAATATGCCAAGTGATAATACTTGTAATAGTGGTAGTATTACATTTGTAATTCCAAGAGATGAGACAATGCAATGTCACTGAAATGTGGTCTGGACTTGGTTTGAATCTTAGATAGAAAGGTTGTTGATTACTTTAACCACTAATAAAACACAAGAATTCATTATGCCTATGGTAAGATACCTTACGTCTCGATTTCTGCAATCCCTTCTAAGTCCATTTCATCTCATTGTATGAATAATCATAACTTCTGGTTATGTGTAACATAGCATAATTTTCCTAACTTGGTGATGCTAACATGTGTGTTTTTTTGAACAGGTATGCGTTACATTCAACTCCTTGAGTGCCTACGGACACTTTTAGGCATGGTTATAAAAGGGCACTAAGGGTTGGAGCCTTCCAACACTAATAAATTCCAATATAAACTTTCCTTATCACTCAAACTATCTGTTCCAATAACATGAACTCATTACCTATTTCATCCATCTTATCAACACTTCATGAACTTTCATAGCCCAAGATTCTTTCTTTATGAATTTTCTATGCCAAATTCTCAAAAAATATGCATCATCTATAGTCCAAGACCCTTTGAACATGCTTTATACCTTCCAAACATTCCAGATGACCCATTTTTTATCCTTAAAAATTATTAGAAAATGTGAATTTTTTGATCCTTATAATTTTTTGATTCATAAAAATCATCAGATCTCTGATATCAAGGAGCCCATAAAAATCTATATATACATAGAAACTTAGTTGAATTTCCATCATTTTCACATTTGATCCAAGGGAGTTTTTACCATTTTTTCTTCCTAACTTAGAGCTCTAACCTCTTAGCTTTTCCAAGCCATAACTTACACACTATTGCTCTGATTTTCATGGTTTTTGAATCTATTTGATCCCAAACTGCTCATCTTAGTCATTGTTGGGGTTGGAGGGATGTTAGTGTGGAAAGTTTGATCCAACTTTTCAAAACTTTCTAATGGCTAGAGGGTATTATAAGGGTAAGTATGAAGGGGAAATTGAAAATTTTTAATAGAAATCAATCACATTAATGCTAGAAACTCTTAAATCATCTTCTTAATGAACTATACTAACCATTATGAACCATAAACAATAACAAAATGGACAATGGTGAGGGGTTATAAGAAAAATTAACACTTATGGGGTTTCTTTTTGAAAATTTTTCTAACGTTGTAGTCATAGGAAGCTAAGAATTTGATTTAACTAAAGGTATGAGAAAAGAAAGGAGTTCTCAAAATCAGAGAACACATTCTAATAATTCCTAAATCCTTAATGATTGTAGATGGTCCCAAAGAGAGGAGCAACTGGACGACCCTCACAACTGACAAGAAAATGATCAAGAGGCTAAGGAAAATGAAAAAAAAGAGCACAAGAGCCACAAGTAGAACATGTGGAGCAAGAGGCTCAATCTTTCAGTATCCATCAAGAAACTCCTGCTACAGGATGGTCAGCTTAGGATGAAGTAGAAGAATCACAAGGACAAGGACAACACCTCACACTATCATAAGAATGCCTCTAAATCATCCAAGAGAAGATGCTCTTGACCACAGTAATTGTGGAAATGAACTTTGGTCCATTCATAGAGTTTGTTCTAGAGGCGGTAAAGACACAATTTCAAGCATCATTATTATGGCCCATCCTTTTAAACAATGGTGAATGATATCTAGGGGAGACTTATCAATTCTGAAATAACAAAGAAGAGGATGGTATGGTCAGCATTGAAGGAGTCTCTATTTCATATTTAGTTAAGAAAATAATAGAAGGTCTAAATGTGCCCAATGAAGGGACAAGACTAACACATCTATCCACCAGATCAGACATAGAAACCAAGAAACTGTGGTTAGAGAGGATATATGGCAAAGAAGATAAGAAGTATAATGAACTAACTTTGGAGGAAAGAATTTATTTTAAAATTGGCACATACCAGTTATTTCCTACAAAGAGATTGAATAGATTGTCCACCTATGCAGTGGGAAAGAATAATTCCAATCTTGCACAACTCTATTTTATGGAGATTCAAAGGCAATTCGAAGAAAAGAAGGTAAGGAAGCTCATGATTCCATTCCCTTGCCTAATTAGAAAGCTATGAAAATGCGTTGGAATCTTGGGATATACTAATGACATTCTCAAGAAGGCCCAAAATACCTCATATGCTAAAATGCTCAAGCCAGCACCAACAAAGAGAGATTAAGTGGAGGAAGAAACAAAAGCTTGGGAAATCTCAAAAACCACTAAAAAACAATAAGAAGTTGGATCTAGTGGTTAGTAATAGTAAGAGTAGTAGTAGCAATAGTAACAACAAGAACAACAACAATAGCAAATTCTACCACTGTTGTTGTAGGACTATAGGCCATTCATGAGTCATATGCAACAAATCATAGAGACTATTAATTGGGGAACACATGAGGAGGGTAACCCCTACAAAGTTATTGATAGTGTCATACAACCCATAGTTTCCATAGATCTTGTCAGTGGATAGATATCTTTGTAGTCAAGAGGAGAGACCCAATTGTCATAATAGATATTTGGGAACACTGCATCATTCCAAGTGGTGCTTGAAACAAGAGAAGGGGCCACAGTTGTGGTTATGTAGCACTAGGATGTAGTGGGACCTGCAGAAGTGATCATAGATCACATTAATGAATCTCTCAATGTACATGTTGTGTCACCACCTAATTTAACTAGAGTAAGGGATGCTGAAATATTAGCTGGTACCTCAATGAATCCTATCAATCATGAGGATGTGCTAGATCAACTGTTATAGACTAGGTAAGTAATGATAACTCTTTTTGACATCCCAAGTGATGTCACTGTAGTGTAGTCAAAACTAATCACAACTAAGGGTAAGTTGGTCATGGTAGAGACTAGGGTAGAGCATGCAAAAGCTAAAATCCTTAGACTAAAAAAAGAGCTTGTGATATTGAAGGTTAAATGTAGAGATCCAATGTAATATGTTACGCTTGACTAGCTAGAGCAATTAAGAATAGAGAAAGTTAACTGCTTGATAGAGCAGAACAAGTAGATGGAAAATGAGAAGGAGAAAGTAGTGTGGAATGCCTCAGTGGCAGAAGCACAAGGATATGCACATGCTAAGGCACTCATTGAAACATAAGAAAAAAACACATAGCTCATTGTAGACAACACCAAGTTAACCAAGATTGAGAAGTAGAAAAATTTCTTGGAGGAAAGCATCCACTAGTTGAAAGAACAACTGATAAGGGTCAACCAAGACATGAGCTAATTAGAAAAAGAAAATAGAATTGTCTCAATAGAGGAGTATGTTCAATTAGATAGAAGTTAGCTATTGAGATCAGTGCATGGAAAAATAAAGCTAAAAAGCATGAAAGGCTCAAGGAACACTTTCATGACTAGGTGGGGATGTATAAGAAAATAAATGAGAATGAGATCTAGATGGCTAAGGCCTGAATTAGTGCCATATTAGCATAGAATCTAGATTTTTAGTTCATATTGGATAGTTATGCTCATGTCCACCAAGATGAAGTCAAAAACAAAGACCTGCAGATAGAAGATATAAAAGAGTACATGGGGTTAGCTAATCTTTGTTATGCTAACTTGGCCATGTTAATAGTAGGTAGGCCTAGACATGAACTTGAACAAGTAGTAACCACATATGTTTTGTATGAAAAGGAGTTTGTAGATTGGAAAGATGCTCTATAGAAACTTTAGGTGACAAACTCTAAACTAGAAGCAATAAAGGTTGGCTACCAAGGGAAGAAAGATGTTGCAACGAATTTGGCCAGAATATTGTTTGATTATTTTGAGTTACAAGCCAAGGCTAAAGCATTTGAAAAAGAGAGAAGGTAGTTTGCAACATGGCATGTCAAAGTTAATCAAATGTTTCCATACCTTCCATGTCCATGGGATGTACCAATCGCATCACACATTGCACAACAAGCATGGATTGTACATGACTTGAGAATGGAGGAGGAGAAGCTACATGCACTACTCAATTGATACAAATTTTAGAAGCCTGATGATAAGGGGAAGCAACCAATGGGGGAGCCACCACCACCACCAGGCATTACATAGGCTACATCGTGCTTCATCAAATTTTGTTTTTTGTCAAAGTTTGTCTTGTCATGTCTTGTGTCATATTTCTAAAAACACCATTGTGGCATAAAGTGTCATGTAAATCTACCTCCTAATTTTGTAAGGAACTCTATCCTCATTTTTTTATAACTTGAGGATGGGTTTTCAGTTAGTTATGGGGGTATGATAANATAACTTGAGGATGGGTTTTCAGTTAGTTATGGGGGTATGATAAATCAAAATTTAATGGACTACGATATTAGATAGATGATATCGTAGCACTAGCTACGTTATTGTATATGCGATATCGTGGAATGTATGCCAGCTTATAAATACAACACTTAGATGCATGGATTCGCATAAATTTTCATTCCATAGTAGTATAACTCTTGCAATTTGTTTTTGTGAGTTAGTCTTTAGCACTTAGAAGTGTGAATGCCTATAGTGTAGTGTGACATAGTGTACAATGTATTTATTCAAACATCTCTTACTTGGGTGCAAGTGTGATTAGCAATAAAGATCAAGCTATTTCATACTATTGTAGCATTCTCCTAGTTTACTTTTTTATTTAGAACAATGTTTACTATTTTCTTAGTTAATGTTTACTTTTCCATGCACTTTAGCATTAGTGTTGTTAAGTGGAATGAGTATGATTGATCTCTAGCACTTAAGTGTAATTGCTTGATAACCCAGTAGTGCTATCACTTGGTTTGCCTAGTAGCAAAATACTTGGTAATCCCAGTAGTAGTTACACGAAGCCCAAGGTGTGTATGAAAGGTTAAGACTGGATACTCATCGCCTTAGGATAGAATAGATTTGTTTACTATTATAGTTAAACTTAGACTTAGACACTCTTTTCACTTCACCATGTTCACTAGGAGCGAGATGGCCAAACAATATCAACATATCATACACCTCATTGTGAGCTAAACCACACATGTAGGCTTCACTAGCTTCATGTGGGAAGATAATAGTCTCAAACTTAAACAAATTACTAGCATAATCACATTGCCTCATCCATGGATTACGATCTAGTCATGTTTGAAACGCATGTGACTTGTATGGTTGGGTGTTGGATTGCTCTGCCACTCATTAGATATCATAAGAAGTCTACACTTTTGCTTGAAATTCACCTACAATAAATTGCTTTTTAAAATGTTCTATTTTTTTCCAATTATGTGTGGAAAGAGAAGGCCCCCATGCAACACACCCATATAATAATACAAGTTGGACAAGATTATAAAAATGTTTCCTTCTAATCTCCCATGCCAAAATTTGTTTCCTACTGCAATTATTTCTTAGACAAAATAGATCTTAGATCACAATTAAAACCCTTTGAAAAATAAGGGTATTCCAACTATAATTACTAGCAAGTTATAGTCCCAAATATTTATAAGATTCACATATATCAAGTCTTTTTCCCAAGAAAAAATTGTAATTTCTATTTTTATTACTACAAACTAGAACTTTAGTCTTATCAATATTAACTTTTATATTAGAATGGTTGCAATAGTTATGGAGAATTTGAAGCATAAAATTTAATCTTGTAGCTAATTTCGTAATCAAGGCTACATTATTTGCAAAGAGAATCATGTTTAAGAATAATCCATTTATTGACACAACATGATTAGAAGCATTTTGCATCTATTCTTCCAATTCATGTATAAATATGCCAAAAAGGATAGGGAAGAAAGGGCAACCTCTATTAATCCTTCAAACATTTGCCAAAAAGCATACTTGTATATTAGAATAATTTGATCCTTAAAAAAGTGACCAAGCTTGAGTGATGACAGCATGTTGCACACTATTAAGAAAACTAGGTTGTAGATTATGAATATGCTTAAGACTGAAAATATTTTTATGATAAATATTAATAATAATTCATTTTTGAAAGCTTAGATATTATCTTAAATTTTTTAGTTAAATTATCTATAATAATGATAAGAAAATAAGGATTTAGAACATATCTTTGGTGTTTAGCCCTACCTTCACGAGAAAATCTATAGTCTCTCAATAGATAATACAAAATTGAGTTGTTGATCTACCATATAGCTCTTGGATGACATTATGTACTAAAAAAAAATATTCTTCCTCTTTAACTCTCTCTAAATAATCTTTCAAAAAACTCTATCATAAGCATTTTTCAAGTCAATGAAAATCATATGCATATCCCTCTTCTTCTAAATTTCTCCATTAACTATGTTCACAAAAAGATAGCTTCCACAGTTGAACTTCCAAACATAAAAATAATTGTTTCTTAGATACAGTTTTTTCTTGCTAATGAGTGTCAAAGTGTTGCATCGATGAGCCCCCATTGATTCAACCTTGTCAATGAGCCTTGTTTATGTGGTGTTTCCTTGTCAACGAGGCTGTGTCGACATAGTGTTTGCTACATTAACAAGGCCCCGTCGATGCAGCCCTAGAGCAAAAACTATAAATACAAGCTCCCATCCATGTTTATGGGCATCAAAATCATTATAGTAGTATAGCTCTTGCAGTTTGTCTATTTGAAAGTTAGAATTTTTTTCCTGAGTGCCTGCAGCAAGAGTCATTGAGTGTACAGATCTTTATTCAAGCATTGTTGTACCTAAGTATGACAACGTGTACGAAAATAAAGATAAGCTTTTTGATAAACCTTGCAACATTTTGAATAGCTTAGATATTTCATTCATGCATTTAATGCTTTTGGTTATTTATTTAATGTTTTCCAGTAATTAATCTAATTAAGTAATTAAGAAAGATAAGCTAGATAGATTAAATACATAAGTACGACTGCTTCAAGTGTAACACATATTTTCTTGGTAATCCTAGCAGCATTATTGCTTGGTACACCTAGTAGCATAGCGCTTGGTAACCTAGCAATGGACATGTATAGATGGTGGGACTAGATGCTTATGTTAGGACTAGCTAGATACCAGTTAGTTAGTTAAATTAAATTAGTCATTAAATTACTTCATCTATCTCTTTCAACATCAAAACCATAAAAAAAATGATAAAAATCATATGCCTTGGTTACACTTAACCATACCATTATGCTTCACAAGTGTAATCAGGAAGACAATGAATGACCTATAGGACAAGATTCACTTCCTAGAAAACTAATGCACTGGAAACTAGAGAGTCCATGGAATTCGACCAGATCACACGTGAGCACTCTGTGATTTGTATGGTTGGGCATAGGGTTACCCTTCATCACTCATCACTTGCCTTAAACTTTTTTCTTGCAAGGACTGGATTAAAAATTAATATATACTTATCACTGTACATTTTTATTCATCAAGTTATATATAGTAAAAACTTTCATCTTTTTGAATCTTGATATCTTGATTTATTTTTCTAAAAAAACCTTACAAGCATAAGATCTTATACAATGATTATTCATCCATGCATGTATTTTTCCAAGTTTACTACATAGTACCAATAGTATGTTATCGTTAAAAATATTTTTATATATGGTCTAAATACTTTTGTGTAACAACCCGTATTTTTGGATGGCTAGATTAGTATTCCTACCGCATGCTTATGTGCTTCTTAATGCTCTTGGATGTTTGTGTTGTGCTTTTTGGTTTTGCTTACTAGTCATATTAGAATTTTGGTGTTATATTGTATGCTCATGTATATTTAATTTTATACATTAATAATTTATTTACAACTATTGTGTACTAACTTGGTGGATGAGTTTAGTAGGCTTTTTATGGTGGCTATGAATGATGCATGTTTAGCATGTAAATGGCATAATCAAGTTCTGTATGTTTGATATTTATAGATTAAGTGTATGGTATGGTATGTGCTATTGTTATTAAAAAGTTCCATGGTATATTTCTTTTAGCTTTTTGAAAGTCTATGTGAGATAAGTGATGATCAATGGTAGTTTTGTTAATTTGTATTTTTATTTTTAGGAATAGTGTTAGGGTTTCTATGTTTGTATTTTTTGGCATATGTCATTAAAATCCCCACACTCCATTCTTTTAGGTACTTTGACATTTATTATGCTTGGACATAGAAGTGCTGCTAGATTGGAGACTTCTAGTGGTATTATTAAAGTGCTGTTGATGCTTTATGCTTGTAGTTTGTGTGTGCATGTGGCTATGATTGTGTGTTCACTTCGTGAATTTGTGCTTCTTAGATTTCGGGTCAGAAATCTTGGCATTTTCTTATGTTTTGTTTCAATTCTTAGGTTTTTGTACTTTTTCAATGTAATTGAGTTTTGCTAAATTTCATGATTCTTCTATAATTATTATTTAGGTTGGGTTTTATCTTTCACATTCAAAAGTGACTGATTTTTATGCATTAATTGCAAGACTTATTTTGTGAAATTTTATTAATTTTTAGCAATTTATTGGTATTGGGGTTTTGTGAGAATTGGATGTAACAAACATTTTGGGCATGGATATTGTGTGTATGTCTCTCGTTTTGTTGTCGTAATATTTGTTTTATCTTAGATCTAAATATGTTTTATCAAATTTTTTAAATTCTTAGTTTTTAGTATTTTGTCAAGTTTTTAATGATTTCTTAAGGTTTGGACCCTTTGCCATGTTGTCAAGTATTTTTGGACATTTTCCCTTAGCTAGATGATGTGTATCCTCTACATCACCTATGAATAGTTAGTAGTGTCCCCTATCTATTTGGAAATGTTGGAAATTGCTTTATGTCAAATTTTATTTACCTTGAATTTTGTGCCAAAGCCATGAGTCAATCATAGGTTACAATGAAATTGCCAATATTAACCATGAATCATGGTCCAATTGTGCTCATATACCATGATTTTTGATGAAGTCATGGTCAAACCTTTTGTATCATTTTTACCGTTCCAAACCATTTTGAGTCATTTGGAGTCAACCATAAGTTGTGATTAGATCATGGTCTATGGAAATAATTCATGGATTAGCCATGGTTAAGGTTAAAAGTATTATTTCTTTATCATTTAGAATTCTAAGTAAACAATGAGGCATCACTAGATCATGGTCAACCATCATGGGTTATGGTTAGGTTATGGTTGGTCATTTCAGCTAGTTTTGATCTATTCTTGTTGTTGGGATTCAATTCGACATCTTGATAGGTTTTAATACCATTCAACAATGCTTGGATAGTCTCAAGTATGTTGGATTGTGGGATTTAACCTTGGAGTCAATTGTTAAGCCAGGTCGGAGTTTTTGGGTTGTTTGGGCTTGTTGGTTTGTTCTCTATGTCCCTCCATCATCAATGTTTGGTTTGCACATGTTTCATGTCCATGTATTTGTTTTTTTTATCAAGAGCTAGCTTTGAGTTATGTGACACATTGGAGATGGGTCTCCCTAGAGATGTTTGGTATTTGACCCATGCTAGAATGTATTATTGTGGTGTTCGTTGTAGGCCCCATCCTATATAGTAGAGTGATTCTATGTTCATTGGTCTCATTTGTTCTTCTAGAACATTAGAGGTGAGTCCTAAGTGGTGCCTCTAGCATAAGTAGTCTAGTTTGAGACTAATAAATAAATTCATGCACATGATAGTTTGGCAGTTTATTTATTTAGATAGTTTAGACATTTTAGTTTGGATAAGTACTCATAATAACAATTCATACATTTGAAATTAAGTATGGTTTGTGCTAGCCTCCTTATTTGTAGGTTGATGGGTTGAAGTGAACAAATTAGTTTGGTTAGTTTGTTGATTGAAAAACCATATCTATGATTACTCAATGCTCCTTGATGTTTAATAGGTTTGTGCTCTAATAATGTGTATTTTTAGGTGAACATGCCTTCGCATAGCCCACCATGAGAATTGCCCTTAAATCATCCAAAGAAAGTGCCATGGTTCCTCACTTAATTAATATTGACTATCTCTTTTATTTTTCAAATCATGAGAGCTAGGTGGATAAAAGAGACTCTTTGTATCATCCACAGCTTATATATATATATATTAAGATGCTTCAAATCATACTAGATTCATCATCATTGGAATTAATTTATCATGGGTTGGATAGAGAATAAATAGTATTTATTATAGTTAATGGCTAGGTGAGATGTAGTGGGTAATGGCTAATTACAGGAAAAAAATGAAAAAATGAAAGATATAATGGCTATAATAAGAACAACTAGTTGTTGAAAAAAAATATTTGAAGGAAACAAAGGAAACAATTTTAAGAGATATAAAAGCTAAAATAAAAATGGCTAGTTTTAGGAAAATAGAATGAATAGAAGAAAGTAGGGAATATAGGTGTTGTTGTTAGTTTAGTGGGTATGGGGGGATAGTATATTTTAGGAAAAGTAAAACTACTATTAAAAAATAATGTTAAAACTAAAAGAATAAAAAGTAAATCGAAAGGAGTTGTTAAATAATATAAAAAGTTTAAGAGGGAAAAGCAAACCAATAGTATAATGATATAGTAATCACAATGAAACTTACAAATTCTAACAAGTAAGGTAATGAGTTTGTAAATAAGCATCGAACTTACTTCAAGCTATTTAAAAAGAAAAAGAAAAAATTAGAAATAGAAAAGATTAACCTAAATAGGATTTCCAAGTAGATTTATAGATTGCTTAATTTTGTTAAAACAAGCTATCATGCTAAATGGGTAAAATAGTTTTTAGTTCAATTAACATTCTACTTAACATTATTTGAATGAATTCTAATTTCAAGGGCTTCTCTAATTTCTCTATCTACAAAGATATTTATTACACAAAGAAATTTACTATTATTTATCAATCATTTTTGATTTTTAGAGTTATCATCTTCTATGTATTCTATAAGAGGTGATTTTGAAGATGTATTATATTATGTCTTTCAAGTGCTCTTTATCATTTGTTAATATGTTTAGTTATTTTGTGTATTATTTTTAACCATTAGACCATTTATTTAATAACATAATTTGATATTTCTAGACATGTATCCATCTATTTCTCTATTAAGCTTATGCATTTGGCTCTCGAAGGAGTATATGTACTCTTAGACATATTTTTTATTGCAAGATATTTTATGGCTATGAACTTCTTTCAAATTTGTATACTCTTTGAATGTTTTCAACATAGTTATAGCTTTCAATTTTGATATTATAATCAAATATCATTATTATTCGTCTATTGCTAATGTCTCTATTCTTTTGGTCATGGTTATCACTCTTATTCTCTTTGCCAATCTTATCATTGTGTTAAATGATTTCACTTTTATCTTTCTCTTGCCATGACCATTAATTCATTTAGGGATTTTATAATAATTGTAATGATCTCTAATTTAAGGATAGGAAGGAGGGTGTTATAAACTATATCAAAGAGTAGGTTTGAATATTTCCTCATGTTGTGTTATTGTGCCTAGAAATGGTAAGTGCTAGAAGTTAACGTGGCTATGGTAGGAGGCTAGATGTTGAGCTTGGAAATCCAACTTTGATACCTGATCTTATTCTCAATTGAATGAAGGAGCATGTAGTGGAACATTAACTAGAAATTTGCACTCCTATTACTACAAAAAATGAAGAGATTAGTTAATTAGACATCAATTACTATGTATTCTAGTTCCTTTATAAGCATACAGAGAAGAAATCAAACTCAGCTTCAATGTAGATTTTTCGAGGAGTGGTAGTAGTGGATGACTAATGGAACATGAGATTACAGAGCAATTCTATAAGTTGGGACTCTCTTCCTTTCAGAGTGAGGAGGATAATACTATTACCACTAAGTGGTTAGAAGGGGACATGAAGGCTTTTAAGTTGATGGGCTATAGTCTTGAGCAATAATCTTGATTAGTAACCTATTACTTCAAAGGTTTCACTAGTCATTAGTGGGCTACCTTGGAGAAGGCACGTCATTGGAAGGACAATGATGTTCATTGGAGTAATTTCTTGCTTGCTTTCAATGGGCATTATATTTCTTCAAAGTATGTGAAGGTGAAAGCAAATGAATTGTATCATCTCTAGCAAGAGAATTGAACTATGTTTGAGTAAGAATGCAAGATTTTGGGTTGAGTATGTATGTTTCTTATATACATTAAGATGAGAAGGTAAGAATGAATTATTTCATTTGTGGTCTTCATGTGTTCATTAAGGGTTACTTACTTTGCCTCCATCTTCAAGCATATAAAGATACATGTATTAGTGTAATGAACCTAAGGCACAGTTAGTTGGTGGAGTTAGTGCATCATGATCATTCTCAAAAGAGTGGACAAACCTCTTAGATGAAATTAGATGGAACCAAGTAATTATGGGGTTCTAAATCTAGTTAATAGCAGCAACAACCTTTGGGGTGGTATGGCCACTCATGGGTCCATTACTTGCCATGCTTGTAGGAAAGTTAGGTACCTTTAGAAGGATTACATTAACTATCATAATTATGCCCAAATAGGTCATAAGAGTTGTAATTTTCCAAAGAATTTGGAAAATGGTGAACCCTAGTGGGGTGGGAGACAAGTAGGTGGCTAGATAGGCACTAAGATACATGGACATATTTATGCTTTGACTGACTAGTTGATTGATGCTCAACTGAACATGATGATGGAAACTAAAGGTATGATTTCAGATTTTGCAATTTTAATTTTCTTTAATCTTGGTGCTAGTCATTCTGTCATTGATCCATAGGTGATTAGTCATTTGGATTTAGAGGATTAGTCCTTTGTTCAATAGCTCATAATTAGGATCATTGGTGGTAGTGTGCTTACTATGGAACAAATTTGTAGATTTGTATCCTTCGTTATTCATGATTTCTCTTAGCTTAATGATCTTCACATCATAATTCTAGGAGAATATGACATTATTTTGGGCATGGATTGATTATTTCACTATCAAGGTAGTTTGGATTATTATCAAAAGACACTTGGTGATAAATGATGATGCTTAGGTGATTGTAAGTAGTAGGTCATGAAAGATTAGGTTGGATCTTGTTTCTTTAAAGTATTTTTACTATTTGTTACAAAAGGACCATTTGTGCTTCATTGTTTCAATTAGTGAGTCCCCTTCTTTGTAAGAGATTGATCAAATTCCTATAGTTCATAAGTTTCTTGATGTCTTGCATTCAAAGTTACATGGATTACTACCAAGGTATGATATTGAGTTTCAGATTACTCTTAAACTAAGTGTTGAATGTATCTCTAAGTTTTCACATAGGATGTTACCTATTGAGTTGGCTAAAATGAAGATTCAACTTTATGAGCTACTAGATAAGGGCTTGATTTGTCCAAGTATGTCTCTTTGGGATGCTCTTTTTCTCTTTGTAGGATGGTAGCATGAGGTTATGCATCTATTATCAACAACTCAATCAAGTGATTATGAAATACTAGTATACTTTATCTTGCATAGAAAATATATTCAATTATTTGAAAGAAGTCTCTGTGTTCTCAAAAATAGATTTAAAGTTTGGGTATCATCAAGTTCACATTAGAAAGGAGGATGTTCTTAAGATGACATCTTGGATTCGGTATGGATGTTATGAGTTCATAGTTTTACTATTTGGACTTACTAATGCTTTTGATGTTTTTATGAATCTCATGAATAGTGTGATGAGGTCTTACCTAAATCAATTTTTATTGTGTTTATTGATGACATATTGGTGTACTCATCGTTGAAGGATCTTCATTAGTAGCATTTAAGAATAGTTTTGTAGATACTTAGGAAGCATCAATTGTTCTTACAACCTTCGAAGTATTCATTGTGATGCAAAGAGGTTCAATTTTTATTTTGGGGACTAGTATGGAAGTGAACCTTGATAAGATATTAGTTATTTGGGATTGGCGTTTGTAGTTTCCTTAGTTTGATAGGTTATTATAGAAGGTACTTTAAGAAATGCTCTTTTATTGCTTCACATTTGATGAAGTTGTTGTAGAAGGATATCGGGTTTTCATTGGATCCATAATATTAGGTTTCTTTTAATGAACTCAAGGGCATATTATTTTTGAATCCTATTCTAATTTTTCCTCTACTAGGTAAACTGCATGATGTTTGTATTGATGTCTCAGGAAATGATTATGCATGTGTCCTAATACAAGAGAAAAAGTGGTGGCATATGCTTCAAGGAACTTGAAGTCTCATGAGACATGTTATTCCACTCATGATCTTGAGTTAGGAGCAGTGGTATTTTCCTTGAAGCTTTGGTGCCATTATTTATTCAGTGAGTAGTTGACAATTTGAACTAATCATAAAGGGTTGTAGTACTTGATGAATAAGCCACAATTGAATCTTTTTCAAAGGAGGTGGGTTGAATTTTTGGTTGATTTCAATTTTACCATTTAGTATCAAATAGACAACATAAACATGGTTGTGGATGCCTTGAATTGAGTGACTAGTAAGCTTCATAGCTTAGTTTAGTTAGATGTGTTAAATGAAATTCATGTAGAGCAATAAAGAGATTGTTAGTATGCATAGCTTTGAAAGTTTGGTGATTTGGAAATAGTAGTAGATGTTCTTGGATTTATTTTTTGTAAAAATTAGGTGTATGTGTTTGAGTCCTTGTGATCATATTTGTTGAAGGAAACTCACCTTAGTAAGATTTAGATGCATGCTAGAAGTTATGAGATGTATTGGTTGCTAAAGAGGTTTTATTAGTGGCCAAGCATGAAGAAGAAGATTGGCAAATTCATGAAAAATGGCTTGATTTGCCAATAGTTTAAGCTTGAACATCAATGACTAGATGGTTACTTGTATTCATACACTATTACATAGTGGAAGTGGAAGGTGATTAGTATAAATTTCATTACTATTTTACCTTGTACTAAAGGTGAAAAGGATGTAATCCTTGTCATTGTTGACTTGTTGACCAAGGCAGCTCACTTCTTGCTAACAAAATGATAGCTAGCATAGAGGATATGGTGTAGTTGTTCATCTTTGAGATCATATGATCACGTGAAATTCTTGTCAAAACTATCTTGGATCATGATGCCCATTCACTTCTTAATTTTAGCAAGCATTTATGGATAGCTTAGGTATTTGGCTAAATTTAAGTTTGATTTATCATCTATAGATGGACAAATAGGTTGAGAGAATCAAGCAGGTTACGGAGGACATGCTTTGGTCTTGCACTTTGAAATTTCAGAAAATTGGGATAAATTATTACCATTGGCTAAATTTTCCTACAATAATAGCTACTAAGCTAGTCTAAGAGCACCGCCATATGAGCTTTTGTATTGTAGGCCTTCCAAAAATTCATTATGTTGGGATAGCAGATTAGTTTAGATATACTCTTTCTTATGATGGATTAAATTAAGGAGATTCAAGAGTAGATTAAAGCAACTTAAGATCATTAGACTAGCTACACGAATCGTAGGAGGAGACCTCTTGAGTTTGAAGTTGGCGATAAGATGTTTATTCATGTATCTTTGCTAAAAGACATGATATATTTTGACAATAAAGGAAAGCTTACATCTCATTACATAGGACCATTAGATGTGCTTTAATGCATACACAAGACTTATAGTGTGCATTTGCCTCCATAGCTTTCAAGCATGTATGATGTTTTTTCATGTGTTCATACTTTGGAAGTATATTTCAAATAACAACCATGTTGTTGACTGGACCAAAGGATAACTTCAAGGTAATGCCTCATATGTAGAGCATTCTAGTAGGATTATGGATCAAATAGAAGATTAGTTGTGTATGAAAGTCATCTTGATGATGATAATTTTGTGGAGCCATTATGGTTTTGAAGAGTCTACTTAGGAGACTGAGTCTAATTTGCATTCATCCTATCCTAAGATCCCCATGGAAGAAGATTCTTAGGTGGGAGGAAGATGTAATAACCTATATTTTTGAATATCTAAGTTAATATTTTTACCTTACAATTATGTGCTTCTTGATTATATTAGATGTTTATGTTATCATTTTTAGTTATTCTTACTAGTTAGATTACATTTCTAGTATTATATTTTATGCTCTTATATATTTAATTTTATGCCTTATCAATTTATTTATAGTTGGTGTACACTAAACTAGTGGTTGAGTAGGCTTTTCATGATGGTAATTAATGATGCATGTTTGACATGTAAATGACATGATCATGTTTTGCATTTGTGATATTCATAAATTAAATTTATTGTATGGTATGTTTTGTTTTTATTAAAACTTTTTATGGTATATTTTTTTTGGCTTTTTGGAAGTCTACATGAGATGAATGAGGCTTAGTAGTAATTTTTTTAATTTTAATTTTTATTTTTTGGAATAGGGTTTGGATTGCTATGTTTATATTCTTGGGGATTTTCCATTAAAAACCTTACACTCCATTCTTTTGGGCACTTTGGCATTCACTATACTTGGATATGGAGTCACTACTAGATTGGAGATTTGTGATGGTATTGTTGGAGCATTGTTGATGCTTTGTGCTCATGGTTTGTGTGTGCATGTAGTTGTGATCATGTGTTTTCTTCTTGAATTTGTGCTTCATGGATTTTAGGTGAGATGTCTTATCATTTCCTCATGTTTTGTTTTGGTTCTTAGGTTTTTGTGCATTTTCAATGTGGTTGGGCTTTGTTAAATTTCATGGTTCTTTTGTAATTATTCTTTGGATTGGGTTTGTTGTTTCATGTTTAGAAACAATTGATTTTTAGGCATTAATCACAATATTCATTTTTCTAAATTATACTATTTTTCAATGATTTCTTGGAATTAGGGTTTTTTGATAATTAGATGTAACAACCATTTTGGACATAAGTATTGTATGTATGTCTCTCATTTTCTTACAATAATATTTGTCTTATCTTAGATCTAAAAGGGTTTTATCAAATTTGTTAAATTTTAATTTTTAGTGTTTTTCCAAATTTTTCATGATTTCTTAGGTTTTGAATACTTTGCCATGTTATAAGGTATTTTCAAACAATTTTACTTAATTACAAGGTGTGTGAGTGTCCTTTATATCACCTATGACCAGTTGTTAGTGTCCCTTATTGATTTAGAAACATTGAAAATTATTTTTTATGAATTTTCATTTGCCTTGGATTTTGTGTCAAAACCATGAGTTAATCATGGATCATGATGAAATCATCAATGTTGACCATAAGTCATGGTTAAGGCATGATCTTCCACCATAAGTCATGGTGAGATCATGATCATTTTTAGTCTTTATTTTATAAAACCTACAATCCCATGAATCATGGTCTAGTCATGGTCATCCATCATGAGTAGTGATGAAGTTCTAGTTAGACCTTGTTTGTTGTTTTACCATTCCAAGTCATTTCAAGTCATTTGAGGTCAACCATGAGTCATGGTTAGATCATGGTCTATGACCATGAGTGATGGTCAGGTCATGAATTAGTCATGGTTAGGGTTAAAAGTGTAATTTCTTTGACTTTTTGTTTTTTATGCAAACCACCAATTATGAGTAGGTCATGGTTAAATATTATAATTGTGGTTGGTTATTTTAATTGGTTTTAATTTGTTCATGCCATTAGGACGCAGGTTAGTATGTCTTGATAGGTTTTTATTCTATTTGATAATGTTTGGATAGTCTTGAGTATATTGGATTGTTGAGTTTAACCTTAGAGTCAATTGTTGTGCCATGGTGGAGTTCTTGGGTTGTTTGGGATTGTTGATTTGCTTACTTCACCATCAACATTTGGTTTCACATGTTTACATGTTTGTATGTTTGTTGTTTGTGATAAGCTAGCATTGAGTGTTATGGCCTATTAGAGATGGGCTTGCTAGAGATATTTTGTATTTGAACCTTACTAGAATGCATTAATGTGGCTATAATCATAGGCCCTATCCTACATGGGAGAGTAATACTACATTCATTGGTCTTATTTGTTACCTCCAAAATGTTAGAGATGAGTCCCATGTGGTGCCTATAGCATTGGTAGTTTGGTTTAAGACTAATACATAAATTCATGCACATGGTAGTTTGGTCATTTATTTGTTTGGACACTTTGGACATTTTGGTTTAGCTAAGTACTCATGATGACAATTCACATAGTTGAAATTGAGTGTAGTGCATGTTAGCCTCCTTATTTGTAGGTTGATGAGCTGGAGTGGACATATCGGTTAGTTTATTCATTGATAATCTAGATTTATGTTTGAGGAGTGCTTCTTGATGCTTGATATGTTTGTGCTCTATTGATATGTATTTATAAGTCAAAAAGCCTTTAGTTAGTGATGAGTAGTGAGTATACCCTATGCCCAATCATATGAATCACTAGCATTCACTCAATGATTTGATCGCATTCCAAAGACTTTAGGTTTCTAAGTACACTGGTTCTAGGAGGTAAAATTAACTATTGCAATCATTGTCTTCCCAGTTTCACTTGTGAAGTTCAAGGGTATGGTAACTAAGGTATATGATTTTTATCACTTTCTCTTTTATGGTTTAAGTCACCTAAGAACAAGAATAAGAAAAAAGTAATTTAATATTTAACTAATCTAATAAGTAGCTAACATTTAACTAATCCTAACATAAGCATTCATTCCCACTTATTGTACACATCTTGAGCATGTATAGTACTACTTCTCCTCCTTACTTGAAGGAGCATTCATAGTCCATGCTGCATCACTAATGTGGGATAGAATGAAAATATCCTATAGGAAATTATAGAGAACAAGTCCTTCACATTCACAAACCAAGCAGTGAAATGTTTGTGTTCAATGTTGAGCACTTTGTGTGCATTCTATGGCTCCTAGTAATTGTTCATTTTTTTTGGCTAGGTTCTCAAAAATTGATCTTTGATTTGTGAACTTTGCCTTAAGAACTTCGAGTCCTGTGTTTGCTATCTCAAACTTCTACTTAGTCTTTGTATGGTGCTTGAACTCTACCTCATACAACAAGTATGAGTTGACCACTTGTTTCTCAAATTCAGACTACAACCTTTTGGTAGTTAGAATTACTAGGTTTGCATACTATAGATTGGCAAGCTCCATGTATTCAATCATCTCCTTGATTTGCAGCTCCTTTATGTGAATTTCTTCCTTGTTTTATGCATTTAGTCCATCAAAGATAGGTTGCCAGACATCACCTCCTTGTTGAAACTATTGGAGGACCTCATTTACTTTTGCCTTCATCAATTGAGTTCCCTTCTTATTAAATTCTTTCTATAGACCAACATGATCTATGTAATGGTTCTTGACCCTTTCAAACTTGAGGGTCTTGCTCTTCCAAGTAGCTATCTCTATTGTATATTTTTGGTGAAGGGCACAAACTTCCTTCATGGAGAGATTTCTATTTTCTTTTGCCAATCTCTTCAATTCTGCATTCACCCTAGCTAGTTGCTTCTACTATTGATGGATAAAATCTACCATATGCTACTTTTGTGCATCAAGATTCTGCAAGCAATGATTCTCTGTGGTTAAGATTTCATTCTCATGATGTGTTTGGACTAAGTCCTTTTGGATGTTGTACATTGTGGCATTGGACAAGTACTGATTAAAGGTTGTTGCCTTAGTGTCCTCAACCTCTTTGAGTCTTTTCTAAAGATGTTGGAAAGCTTCATCTAGTGTTAGTGTTGGGTTGAGTAATGTGGGACCAGCAAGGCAGGCTCTTAAATTGACAACCTCTATAGTTAAGCATTGGTTTTGTGATTTGGCTATTTTAAGTTTCCCCTCTAGGATAATGCATTTGCCCCTTACCTCGAGTAGCTTTGACTAGGTTGCAATGATGGTATCTGGAAGTTCAAAGACATTTAGAATTGGTTGCTTGATTTCCATTAGTTGGTCCAACAATTCTTCATGTTCGGTTGTGCTCAATTAGCCACTGAGAGTTCCTATGGATATTTGCACATCTGTGAGTGTAAAAATGTCTAGTATAGATGCCATAGGTGCATTAAGTGCTTTACCCACTTTGTCAGCAACCACTTTGGCCACTGTCTCCTATACATGATGTTGCATCACCAGGACAATTGCCCCATCAACCTCCTCCAAATGCATTGATAAGGTAGTGGTATTCCCACAGATATCTAGCAATTACTACTATTACGGCTAAGAAAATTGAGGCCCCAACTTTCATCTAACTAATGGTTTAGCTCACTTTGCTAAGGTGGCTCAATGCTAGTCTATACACAGCTGGATCACCACCATTCATTCTTGCTTACTATTTCTGTTGCTACAAGAGTTGCTCTAAGAGTTCATGCATGTGTTCAATGGCAACAAAGGTCTTTGACATTGTTTTATGTGTGGGTGATGAAGGTGGTGATTTTTGCTCGTCTTCTTGAATGACTTTGGTAGGCACCTTGTCCTTCATCATTTTCACCCAAGAGGTGGTTGGAGCTCATCGGATGACATCATTTATGTAGCATGCTATGCTTCCCCTCTTGCACAGTTTTCTGATGAGGCATGGAAAAGAGAGTGCCTTCATTCCACATTCATTTTCCTTGAAGTGCTTTTCTATATAAAGATAGATTAAATATGGAAGTTTGACTAGGAATTTACTACTTAGAGTGGCACACACATGGGTAGAGAAAGCTTTGATTTTACTTGGCCTGATTGTTGGATTAAGGTGAAAGGCCGTAATCTTGAAGTATGCACATTTCATTATGGTGAGTGCACCAAAATCCTTATGGTCTACTCCATAGCACCACCGTGTCCATTCTTTTTTGACACTAGGATATACCTGCATTGTGATCTTAGCAAGATTGGACCTAGTTTTTGGTAACCCAAGGGCCTCTAAAACTACTTTCATTGAGTAGGACACTAAAATGTGCTTGATTTTGACCATTGAACTAGCTTTCTTATTGTTCCAGAAAAGATGCATCTCTTCCATGTACCACTACTTATTGGAAGTGATGATGGACCACATTGGAGAGGTTTGCAATTGGGCTTTTAATTTTGGAGGTGCAAACTCCAAGAAGGGTCCAAAGTTCAATTCTTGAACCATAGATTTTTGGACCTCCTTGTTTGTAATCTTTTTGAGGTAGGCATGTGTTAGGGTGGTTTCAAGGTTTGATCTTGGCCCTAGTGCCTCATCTCAGTGTAACTGTTCAATCATGGGTAGGAATCTACTTAACAGATTCCACTTCAGGCTCATCTTGAAGAGGTCCTATTACATGGGTTTTTGCTACTTACTCATGGGCTTGTTCTTGGCCCCTTCTAGTTCTTGGCCATTTGTCCCTTGGTTGGATGGTCCTCCTTCTTGCATGTGGTTTCCCTTAGGTGCCATTTATGGTCACAAGATAACTAAGGATTAGCACATAATGTGTAACTTTTAGCATTTAAGTACCTTATCTTGTTGGTAGTTACACTTAGGCTAAGTTATGACCATGGAAGATTGATTATTTTATTATTATTTAATGTTATTTCATTTAAAATGCCACTGGAGCTTGTTGGAAGGGTTTAACTTTCATAAATTGATATTTTAATGTTAGTTTCTTAGTTAAACCTTTGGGGGAGTTAGAAAAACTTTAAAAAATTTTCTGTGAAAAACCTAAGGTTTGTGACCCCCATGATAAAGAACTTACCTTTGGTAGTTATAGGACTAAAGAACGGAGTGAATCGGACAAACGGTTAGGAAGTTATGGCTCTTAGAAGATATGGGATCTAAAAAGTTTAAAAAATTCCCTATCATTTTGGCTCAATTGTGAAAAATTGCAAAGTGTTGCTATGTATTTATAGGATTTTTGTCATGCATCAATGAGATCTTGTTTATGCGTCCCCTCTATTGATAGGACCCCATCGATGGAGCCTATGGAGACTAATGTTTCACATTAAATAATTTGAAAAATACAAGGAGTTTCAACATGAAATTGGGATCCTCGAATAGATAGAAAAGCCTGAACACGATGAAATATTTGAAGAGGGCTTAAATGATTCACAAAATTAGAGAATGAGATTTATTGGAGAAATGCCATAAGAAGCGTATAGTTGGATGCGGCTGATGGGGTGCATGAAAGATTTATTTGCAAAAATGCCTAAAGATAAGGAGCTTAACTGGCCTAACCAAGAGACAGGTGTACCGTTCGAAATTGTTGGTCTTCGGCTGGAAGGAAACAGAGACCATGGGATCGTAGGACACACACAGAAGACCCTACCTTTGCCTGAGGGTGAGCTGGAATGAACGAAGGTAGAGTACCTTGGGTGGTCCGCACGTGGATCAGACAA
>MNCI01036991.1:272668-330145 GCA_015680685.1 Gnetum montanum
TGAGGAAACGGCTCGTTGTTGTGCTAGCCAAGGTCTACCAAGAATCATGTTGAAACTGGGCATCTCTTCTATGACAGTGAATTCCGCGCTGGTGGGGAATTGTTCTCCTGCCACAAAGGATATGTTGATTGTGCCCTTAACTGTGACACATGATCCATTGAAAGATTTTAAACATGTGGTTTCTGTTGGTATGATCTCATATGCCATGCCTAGTTTGTTGATGACAGAGTATAGAACTATGTTTATTGTCGCACCGTCATCAACATGCACTCTGCGAATGGTACATTGCCCCACGTGTACACTAATTGATAATGGAGCTGTTGTGACTTCCCCTTGTTCAGGGTTACGTTTAACTGCATCATCACGAAAGGCTAAGGTGTTTGAACCCAATCCTTGTGGTGTGTGTTGTGAAATCGTTGCATGGATGGATTCCATGTTAGCAGGGATGTCCTCTGTAACAGGAATGGATGCTAACATTTGTGCTAAGGCTTCGCGATGATCTGATGATGTCATGACCAAATCGTACAAGCTCATGGTTGTGTTCTTTTGTTTGAGTGTTTGTTTCACTTGGGCCAGTGTGGCTACAAAGTCTATGTTGTCTGCCGTTGTGTTGGTTGCCTCTGTATGGGTTGAGGGATTGGGCCTAGTTTATTTGGGATTAGGGGTAGGGCCCCCAGTGTTCAGTTGTTGTATACTAGGTGTGTCCTTTGTTTCAACTACGGGTGTTGTTCATTGTTCGTTTGTCCTCTTCTGCTGCCATTTGGTAGGCTTATCCTTGTTATTGGCAAGGTTGACTCTTGAGGGAGGAGAGGTTGAGACGTTTCCTACGGTTGGGCTCAGGGTAAGTGAGGGGCCATCGCGTGGTGGCACTTTTATGACAAATGGGAGTTTAGGAGGTGTTGTTGTTGTTTGACTAGCCTGTTGTGGCACCTTGATAATGAAAGATTTTTTTGCTGTTGTCGTTGGTGCAACATGCCAGTTTAACGGCTTAGCGGATGACTGTGGTGGTACTTTGACCATAAAGGGTGTCTTCGGTGCTCTAGGTGACACCTTGGTGATGATGGGAGGTCTCTTGCTCGTGGAGGCAGAGGGGATTGTTGCCTTGCTGGGAGGCACACGAATTACAAAAGGTTGCTGCACAGGTTTAGGCTTACTATCTATGCCAATGGAGTTTATGACATAGGAGGCATCGTTTGTGCTGGGTTGATTCAAGGTGTTAACATTTAGTTGGCCCCGTTCTATCATTGCTTGTAGATCATCCTTTAATGCACGACAAGTGTCAGTATTGTGACCGGACATTTGGTGGTAGTCACAAAATTGGTCTAACTTGAAATGTCGTGGAACCGGGGGCTCATTTGGTGCTGCTAAGGTGGGGTTCCTTAGTAACTCGTAGTACCTGTCATGTCAGCGACGAGCATTCTCCGCTACATGTTTGTATTGGATTTTCCTGGCTTTAAGGAGTTGCTCTAGTAGTTTCGAAGGTCGCGCAAGTAGCAATGTGTACTTAGAGCGATCCTTGCTTTGAAAATTGGACCTTAAGGTGGCCCCTGTTGTTGCAAGCGGGTTGGTACTGGTGTTAGTTGTTTTTGTGCTTGCAGCCATAGTTTCCATTGTTGTCTTTTGTTTGGCAACGTGTTGGTTCTTGTAAGCCACATAGGCGGGGTCATTGCTGGTTTGTGCAGCTTGTTCAATGTTCTTGATCTGTGTGAACGCATGGCTCAATGTTTGAGCTCTTAGGTAGTATAGTTTTGACTTAATGAAGTCATTCACGGCTCCCTTCAGAATTGTAAGCAAATACTTTTCAGGGATGAGCTCATGAAGTTCGTTAAGGGTTGCACTCCATCGTTGGATGAACTTTTGCACAGGCTCAAGTGGTGCTTGTTTCACTTGTATCAGACTATCTAGTGTGACTTCAGGCTTGAGGTTGTACTTAAATTAGGTAACGAACTGATGTAACAGATCCTCTAGAGAGGATATGGAGTTACGAGGCAAGGCTTGGTACCAGTCTAAGGCTACACTCGTTAAGGACATAGCAAACACGCGCAAGATTGCGTGGGGCCAAGCTTGAAGCAATAGAGTTTCTGATCGAAACGTGACTAAGTGAGCATTTGGATCTCCCTTCCCATTATACTTGGTTAACTAGGGCAGTGTGATTCCCTTGGGTAAAGCTAACGGTGGCACTAAAGAGCTGATTGGATCGTTGCAGTAGAAATCCAGTACTTTAACTTGTTCAGTGTTGTCAGCTTTGAGTTGCTTTACCTCATCCGCTAACGCTTGCATCATCTATTTTGCCTCTGCCAACTCTTGAGCGGTAGGCATTTTAGTTGGTTGGGGAGGTTGTTGGGTTGTCATTTGTTGCTGTGGAGCAATGTTTAGAGTTGTGGTTGTGGGGTGTGGCACGTTGAAGTGAGTGGGTTGTTGAACAAGGGGTATGGTTCCTTGCCTAGCCACAAACTGTGAAGTGATACCCTGGATGTGCGGGGTCGATGTAGTGAAAGTGGATGTGCGAGGATGGAGTGATGGTTCACATAGGCATGGGGCCTGAGGGTGTGGTATGAATCCTCAGGTTCGGATTGTGCCTCGAAGTCATCTACATCATGTTGGTTTTGGGGCTCCTCAATGGGTCGTCGTGTGTTTTGGCCCCTTGTTAGAAGGAGCTAGAGATGAGCCTATGATGAGGATCAGAAAGGGGGATGATGTCATATACAGAGGGGACAAATTCATGACCTCCCATGTATATGCACTCGAAGTTTTGTTTTGCCTCCTGTTCTGTGTGGTCAATGGGAAGGTTGGCCTGAATCTTCACACAGATGTAGTTATACTGTTCTTGTGTGGGGACTATGAAGGCACGTGAGCTGGAGTTTTGGGATGATTCCATGGTGATGTGTGATGGGGTAGTGTACAAACTAGCTAACAAGTGCTGAGTGTGTTTTGGGCTAAGTGTGCAGAGTGTTCGGCGTGTGAACACTGAAAATTTTTCTAAGTGTCCAGTGTGTACAGCGTAAACAGGAGAAAATTTGGCTAAGTATGAAATTATGAACTGTAGTCGTACGCGGATGGCGATCTCAGGTAAGAGGAAGTCATCTTGGAATCATTGTGTTGTGTGTATTGTATGCCTTGGATAAGGTGATCTATGTTGGTGGCTGTTAGTACTTAGATCGGTTTGAAGTAGGTGCGAATCGCAGCGAATTCGGCTTTGAAACGGGCCCGTTTTGGGTGTTTTTGTTTAAAAAACACTGTAGCGGTACTGTAGCAGTACTGTAGCAGCATAAACACGGTGCCGATCAGGACACTGTAGCAGCGTAAAAGCACTGTAGCAGTGTTAAAGCACTATAGCAGCGTAAGATCACTGTAGCAGCATAGACACTGTAGCAGCGTAAACACTGTAGCAGTGTAAAAGCATTGTAGTAGTGTAAACACTATAACAACATAGACGCTGGGAGTTCTGCAGATAGAGTCAACGTATGGTTAACAGCGTAGACGTTGGGAGACTTGTAGATGGTGAGTTTTAAACGGAGCAGCGTAGACGCTCAACAGCGTAGACGCTGAGAGCTCTGAAGCACCACAAGTTTAAGACAGAGGCCCTCCTTCTAGCCCCAATTTCTGTACTGTTCGAAATCGTCGATCTCTGGCTGGAAGGAAATAGAGACCATGGGATCGCAGGACGTGCACAGAAGAACCTACCTTCACCTGAGAGCGAGCTAGAATGAACGAAGGTAGAGTACCTTGGGTGGTCTGCATGCCGATCAGACAAGGATTTCCCCGAACGTACACCGAAGTGCAATACGCTGGGTTATACGTAAACGGCGTAACAAGCATAAATCAGGGCGTAAACAACGTAACTGATGCGAACAGAGCGTAAACGTAAACGAGTGAAAATAGAATACATGCAACAATTAATGCAAACTGCAAACGATTTTGGAAAGAAAATGTAACAATGGAATTACAGAATGAGAGTACAATGCACTGGTCTAACGTATTTGTGACTTGGACACAAGGCGGACGAAAAGCCCCGGTGAATGCAAGGATGACAGTAGGTTGGTTCGCATTGTAGATACAATGTAGGGGCTATATGCTTAGCATACAGGTTTTCCAGCGTATGAGGTTTTTTGCTCTGAAGCTCCGCGTCTCTATTTTTCTCTCTGTTTTTTTGTTTCAAAAGTGTCGATCCCGATCTAATGAAAAATTGGGATTTTTATACAGGTTTAGACGTTAGATTCGGGTTGGGTGACACGTGGCATGTTGACCGGGTGCAAAAGAAAATTACAACTGTACAGCGTACAACATGCCAGCATACAGGATGCCAGCGTATAGGATGCCAGCGTACAAGATGTCAGCGTACATCATGCCAGCGTACAGGATGCTAGCGTACAGGATGACAGCGTACAGGATGTCAGTGTACAAGATGCCAACATATAGCATGCTAGCGTACAACATGCCAACATACAACATGCCAGTATACAAGATGTCAGCGTACAGCATGCCAGCGTAGAGCATGCCAACGTACAGGATGTCAGCGTAGAGCATGCCAGCGTACACCAAAAATGTACCCAGCGTATACACATGAAAATGCTTCATTTTAAGGTGAAAACTTGATTTTTGGATGCCTGAGAGCTACTGGGGACCTTGGGGAAGGTCCTGGGGGGTCTAGACGCTCAGTTCTGGGATGTTTTGACTCATTTTTGGGGTCCAAAAGTCTCTCTACGCTGGCTGCACCCTAGGCGTATACGCTGGGCGTATAGGACCATCATTTGGAGCCCAAAATTTGATTTTCAAGTGCTTGAGAGCTGCTGGGGACCTTGGGGAAGGTCCTGGGGGGTCCATACGCTTAGTTCTGGAATGTTTTGACTCATTTTTGGGGCCCAGAAATCTCTCTACGCTGGCTGCACCCTGGGCGTATACGCTTGGCGTACAGGAATGAAAGAACATTATTTGGAGCCCAAAATTTGATATTCAAGTGCTTGAGAGCTGCTGGGGACCTTGGGGAAGGGCCTGGGGGGTCCATACGCTTAGTTCTGGCATGTTTTGACTCATTTTTGGGGTCCAAAAGTCTCTCTACGCTGGCTGCACCCGGGGCGTATACGCTGGGCGTATAGGACCATCATTTGGAGCCCAAAATTTGATATTCAAGTGCTTGAGAGCTGCTGGGGACCTTGGGGAAGGTCCTGGGGGGCCCATACGCTTAGTCCTGGAATGTTTTGACTCATTTTTGGGGTCCAAAAGTCTCTCTACGCTGGCTGCACCCTGGGCGTATACGCTTGGCGTACAGGAATGAAAGACCATCATTTGGAGCCCAAAATTTGATTTTTGGGTGCCTAAGAGCTACTGGGGACCCTGGGGAAGGTCTTGGGGGGTCCAGATACTCAGTTCTGGCATGTTTTGACTCATTTTTGGGGTCCAAAAGTTGCTATACGCTGGGCATGTATAGGCCAGCGTACAGGATGCATACTTAGTGAAAACCAAGTATTTTGAGCTCAAGATTTGCCAAGTTTGATGCCAGATGTCATTGTAGTCTTCTGTGGGTCCCAGGGAACCATTTCTTGTTAACTTCAACTCTGCTTGAAGCTATCTATGGGGCCCTCAAGCTTTAGTCATGCTGGGGAGCATCATGACTTAGCTCGATTCTCGTTGGAGAAGTACTAAGCTCAGAATTTTGTGGTGTTTCAACAGGCAAGTGGGTCCTCCCCATAGTAGGCTCATGTCCTTTTTGCCCTTGCATACCCTCAAACCAAGGAGTTTGTGGGCCCCATAGTTGATTAATGGTTATGAAATGTTAAGGACCTAATTTGGAAGTATCTACCTAAGAATTTTGACACATCAAACTAAAATATTGAACAAGACATGAAAGACTAGGAGTGAGATGAATTACAGAAAGCATTAGTGGATGATGAGGAGAGTGGAATGGAATTTTGTTGCATGGTCACATGAGTCCCTTGTGGATCTTGTGGTTAAATGACCTGATAAAGTCCATCCTTAGTCTAGATCAAAACGAACCACTTTCAGTGACTTTGTATCGACATTCTAAGGCTAGTACATGCCCTCGAGACACAAGAATGCTTCCACAGATCAATCACCATTTCTTATTTGAGAAGAAAAGAGAAGTAGGAAGTGAGAAAGGGCCTTAGTTAGAGAGGACCTTTAGGCATGTGTAACATGTCTTTCTAGTTTCAAAACTAGTGCTTGTAGTCTATTATTTTCATCTAAGTGGTGTGCTTTGAATTTTCATCATTTTTTTGGATTTTATGTTTTTATGGATTTTTTGATGGGAACCACACCATGCAAAGACTTAGCTTCCTATTATTGGTTGACAATAGAATAATAAGATATCCATGAAAGCACTCATGCGCTAAAGAGAGTAGAGAAGTCTAGAGAGCATCAAGTCCCCTTGAAGTCACACCCTTATCAATCCATTTGATCTTTTCCAAGTTTGAAAACTACCAAGGTCACAAGTTTGTTAAAGTTTCATTAAAGAAAGGGGCCTCATATTTCCAAAACTAGGAACACCATAGATTTTTGTGGATGGGTGGATGACATGGACTCACTGCCTATTCCACAAAAAATAAATTCTATCTTAGTTATCAATCATCAAAATTCAANGTTCCACAAAAAATAAATTCTATCTTAGTTATCAATCATCAAAATTCAAAAATAGAATTTAGACATTAGCAATAAAAAACATTAAGTACAAACCACCATTAGCAAATAGCTATAACATCATTGTGTCCTATTGGAAATAAAGCAATTTATTAGAAAAACATAAGAAAAATTCACACATAAAAATAAAGTAAAATATAAAAGAAATTGTAAAATAGTTAAGAAAGATAAAATGTACTAACAATGTTGTAAAACAAAAAAATGGTATAAAAAAATGTGTAAAAACAAAAAGGTGCAAAACAAAAAATTTTTAAACAAAAAAGTATAAAACCTAAGGAGTCACCTTAATGATTAGCATGGATGGCCATCTCCCCCATGACTGAGTTGGAAGGAGGAGATCCAAGAAATTAAGTGAGGTTGTCCATTTGAAGAGATGTTACTAGCACTGGCTCTTTTGGGCTCATGGAAAGGTTTTACTTGTTGTGTGTTAACCAGTAACTTTTTATTTGGGATCTCACATTTTTATATCAACTTGGCCCCAAAAGGAAAGGTTTCATAAATGATGTAAGGGCCTTCCCATAATGTTTTAAACTTAGTCCTTTGATATACATGTGTGGGGTTTCAATAAAGGACCTTGTCTCCAAGTTGAAATCTAACCTTTCTTATTTTGAGGTCATGACATTTTTTGTTAAATGCCTTGTGAACTTCATTAAAAGATAGGACCACCAATCTATTCTCATCTAGCACATTAAGATTGATCAGCCTATCTTCCTATGCTAGGCTTAGGTTAAGATCAAGGTCATAGACTATTGAAAGTGTACTAAGATTAGATTGAATTAGAAGAATTGGAAATTTTTTATACACCAACTCATAGGGAGAATAGCCTATAGGGAGTTTTCATGTGGAGTAGTAGTTCCAAAGGGCATCGTTAAGTTTTGTGCTCTAGTCTCTCCTATATTTGTTAATTGTTCTCATTAATATTTTTGTGATCTCCTTATTGGTAAGCTTTGCTTGACCATTNGTTAATATTTTTGTGATCTCCTTATTGGTAAGCTTTGCTTGACCATTGGCTTGGGGATGGTAGGGTGCTGTTAGTTTATGTTCTACCCCTAAGCATTGCATGAGCTTTCGAAAGGTGGTCCATGTAAAATGAGTACCATTGTTAAAAATCAATGCACATGGCACCCTAAACCTTTTTACAAAAATATGTTGCACAAATTGAGAAATAGTGGAAGATGTATAGTCAGTGATGGCTACTACTTTTGCCCATTTCATACAATAGTCAATAGCAACTATAATTTATTCCTTTTCATTTGACATGGATGTGATGTGACCCATAAAGTTAATGCCCTAGATGTCAAAGGATTTTAGTGGTTGGATCCATTGTTGAGGTCCCTCCATTTGAGTGGTCATCCCACCATCATGTTGACAACGATCATAAGATCAGATGAATTGGTGGGCATCCCTGAAGAGTGTTGGCTAATAAGAACCTACCATCAAGATCTTAATGCCTATGCATCTCCTAGCATAGTGGCCCCCACAAGGGCCTTCATGAACATCTTAGAGAATGTGTAGTTGGTCAACATTGGGAACACACCAATGAACTAGGCCATTGGCACACACCTAGTAAAGGTTTCTATTGATCTCTATGAAGCATTTGGCTTGATGAAGAAAATGTTGTTTCTTCTTGTGGTCTAACTCTTATAGCATCTCCTAAGTGAGGAGATAAGTGAGGATGGCATACCATATAGGTTCAGTGGGCATTTGTTCATTTATTGCACTAGCAAAGAGGAGTTCATCAGAAAAATAATTAGAAAGAGAGATCTCCTCCTCTTTGTTGTTCCATCATAACCAAGATAAGTGGTCAACAACCACATTCTCAATTCCCTTTCAATCTATCATTGTGAGCTTGAATGGCTCACCATCGACTTGTTCATTAGGAAGCAAATTACACTATGGTCTGTGGGCACGAAGACCTTGTATCGAAGCACATAGTGCCTAAATTTCTCCAAGGCATACACCACTGCCATCAATTCTTTCTCCATTGTGGTGTAGTTGAGCTGTGCATGCACAATGCTTTGGCTTGTACTATGGATGTAGTATAGACTTTTTTGATCATCCAAGTACATGAGCACAGTTCCCAAGGCATAATTTGATGTGTTCTTCATGATGTGAAATGGTCAAGACCAATTAGGTGCTCGTATAATTAGAGTCTCTACAAGTTTTTGCTTGAGATTCTGGAATGCCTTTTCATATTCCTCGGTCCATATGAATGGAGCAGTTTTCTTTGTCAACTCCATCAATGGTTTAGTGATCTTAGAGAAATTCTCTATGAATTGCTGGTAGTAGGTAGTGTGGCAAAAGAATGACTAGACATCTTTAATGATTTTTGGTTGGCTGGTAATTATTTTAATATCCATAATCTTTGTAGGGTTCACCTCAATCACTACTTTTAATATTCTATGCCCTAACACAAGTCTTCCTAGACCATTAGATGGCTCGTTTGTCAATTAGGCTAAAGGTTACTCTTCACACACCTTTTCAACACATGCTCATGGTGGTCTAGGGATTGCTCAAACATAGTGCCATAGGTGAAGAAGTCATCCATGAAGGCTTCTAGCCTACTACCAAGTTGATGTTGAAAAATGCTAAGGACAAGGTGTTGGAAGGTTGCAGGGACATTATGTAGACCAAAAGGCATCTTTTTGTATGCGAAAGTCTCCTAGGGACTTATTAATGTTATTTTGGCTTGGTCCTTCAGTGAAATTTGAATTTTCTTATAACCACTATAATCATCTAGAAAATTGTAGTTCAACACCTACAACTTTCTTTATAGGTTACCTTAATCAATGGCCTAAAGTCAATACAGACTCTCCACTTGTCACCTTTCTTTGACATGATCACAAGTGGCTAACCCACTCACTATCCTTAGTGGGATAGATGAACCTTACCTTGAGGAATTTTTCAATCTTCTCCTTGATGATCTACTTCAATTTGGGATTCAACCATTATTGTAGCGACCTTTTTGGCTTTATGGAAGGATAAGTATGGATGCAATGTTGGCATATTTGAGGATCAATCCTAGTGAGTTCAGGATATGACCAAGTAAATGCTGTTGGCCATTTGTTAACCACCTTCAAAAACTTCTCTTTTTATTTAGGAGCAAGGTTGACATTGATTATTACTAGCTTGCATTTTTCAAGAAAGCATATTCCATGCAAGCAAGTAGATTTTTCAACTCTAAGGGCTTCTATTTGAAATTTTTAGGGATTTCCAACTCTCTCCAATTGGTGTCATCAGTTTCATCATTGGAGAGTTGGTGATGAATTTGCTCCAGTTCATCCATACCTTCAACATAAGCACTCATTAGGCTCTTAGTTGGTTCTATGCAAAGTGTGCTACTTTTAGGAATAGTTGTTAGCCACTAGGTATCCTCTCTTTTTGTGGTTGCTGCATATAGGCACATTTTAATCTCTATCTCATCTACACACTATTTTCATGTTATGATTGACATACTTTTGATGGATTATAGTTTCTACACATAGCGGCACCCTATATCATTGTACATGATGCATAGAACTCTCTTCTTCTCAATCTTTCTAAATGCATTTTGTTTGAAATATTCAAGGAAAGGTCTCTAATGCCCAACTATGCATCAANTTTTGAAATATTCAAGGAAAGGTCTCTAATGCCCAACTATGCATCAATAGTACTTAGCCAAGCTCTTCCCATGTGAATTGGGAAGTCTCCCTTGCAATTATTAATTTGGATCACGAGGAAATTTGTAAGATAGGACCAACCATAGACGGTGGTCACTATGTCTTCCATATGTCCCAAAGGAATAGTGATGGATTGATCTACCAACTCAAGATGAATTTTTCTCTTCTTGAGTGGAGGTAGGTTCCAAGCTTTATACATCTCATGAGAAATCAAATTAACACTAGAACCTAAATCAAGAAGAGCCTTGCATGGCTCATTCTAAGTAATTTTCAAATAGATTAAGGGACTTATAGGATTAGATATTTTCATAGGAAGGTGACTAGCCTTTATCCAATTAGTTATTGCATGGGTTATTATGACAGTATGCACATTAGCAGCTATTTGGTTTGAAGGGGACTTAAAAGGATTGAATGTAGAGGATGAGGAAGATGTAGTTTTATTAGCCACATTTTTTTGTGAGGGATTTGTAGGACTATTGGTTTGGAAGAATGGTCTTTTTTAGGATTTGGTGTCCGAATCACATGACTAAGGAGTCGATTGTAAGTTAACAGCCTTGGTAGTGTTACATTGTTGTAGCTGGGCTAGAATTTCACCCTGCATTGATGAAATAGGTGGTAATTGATTTGAGGGTAGAGGGACATGTATAAAAGGATGAAGAGGATGATAGGAATATGGGGATTCCCCTCTTGGAGATGGAGACTGAGCTATGTAGTACTCAGGAGGGTTGTGGTGATGTTGGAATGAGGTGTGACTGGAAGAGTCATGTAGAGAAATGGGATGCTGAACATAGTATCCATATGGATCAGGCTATCTATAAGGGTATTATTGCCTTGGTGGTGGCATCCCCCATGATTGTGCATGCTGCCATTGATGATACTACTTAAAAGGTTGTGGTGGAGCTTCACTTGGATAATAGGAGTGTTGTTGGTGGAATTTCCTAGGATTACCTTAAGGATAAGGAAATCTTCTAGGTGCTTTCCTTCTTACTAGTCTAGGATTTAGAACATACACCCTAGACTCCTGCAAGTATGACACCATAGGGCAACATCCCTTAGGATATTTGTATTGGCAGATGTCACACCCACCATCATCATCTGATTCAGGCTCCTTAACCTCCTCTACTATAGTAGCCTTACCCTTACCCCTTTAGTGGGCACGTTCAACTTCTTTCCTTCTCCTATGATCATGATTTAGAAGTCTCTACTATTTTCAAAGTGGTTTAGAATTTTTCATCCAAAGATTTCCACATTTTATCTACCTTAGCTAAAATTTTTGAAATAGACTTTTGGATCGGCAAGGTCTTTCATTTACCACCTCATCAAGTGGTGCCTCCTCCTCATTGTCACAAAACCAGACTTTCCTTTTTTTGATGGAAAGGTCCTAGTTGTACTCCTATGCATTTTCCTGTTTTCTTAGCTCTTCTTCTTCTTTTGCAACCTGCTCAATGAGCCTTTAGATTTGATGAACTCTAGGTTTTGATAGTCTCCCTTAGGCATAGTTCCCAAGAGTTCTCCTCATTTCTGAGTGAACCCCATCTATGATATGGTGAAGCTGTTCCCTCTGAGAATAATGATGGCTAGGGCATTGGTGTCAAAGAGAATGGTACCTACCCATGGTTGCACCCAAGGGTTCATGTGTTCCTTGTCTCCAACTTTGGATCTACTTTCTTAGGTTGGACACTTGGGAGTATGTCTGATACTTATCATTAAAGAACTTAACCATCATACTTCATCATTAGATTGATTCTGAGTCCAAATATTGATACCAATTTTTATTCTCTTTTATGAGTATATGTGGGAATAGCTTTAATTTTTTCCATTTATTCTCCATGTTCTACAGGGAACAGGCATCATGGAAGGCTTGTAGATGGTTCTGTGGATTTTAGTTGTATCCCCCTTTGAACTTGGGAATATTGTTCATATCCAACTACTTTCTTCGACTATCTTTTACATGCCTTGTTGAAATGCTCACTGCTGCTACAATATTCAACATATTTTGAGCTACAAGTAAAGGCTTATCATAATCATGGCCTAGGTGATGGCCATGATTCCTATGATGCCCTATGGTATCTCTTCTTTCATTATGGTGGGGCTTCCTTGATTGCCCACACCCCTGATCTTGATTGGTCCTATCGGTCACCTCCATCATGATCATGTCCTCTATAGCTTTGGTCAAAACTAGAGAAGGAAGAAGAGGATGAGGAAGTTGAAGAGAAAGGAGGAATAGAACCATGGTGCCTACCAACCCCTCTTTGATGGTCATGGCCATGATCATCATCGTGATGCTTGTCCTTGTCCTTGCCAAAACTCCCACCTTTCGATCCCCCTTGATCATGGGATCTGTTCTTTCTTGAACCAGGATTATTTATAGTGGACTATAAGTTCTAGTTCAAGTTCCCTTTGTTGAAACCAAGGGGAGGAAAGTCAGTGAAATGAGAACCCCAAAAAAAGGGATCCTCACTATTCTTTTTGCCCAGTAGGAACAAGGGGTTATTAAACTATTTTTTCTTCATAGCTTCATTGCACTTCTCTTGTTTCCGATCGATTTTATGTTGTGCCTTAGTGGGATGGTAATCCATGGAGTCGTGATCCTGCACAATGTACTTAGCATGGAGCCCCTAGATGCCCAACTTCATAAGAGTTTGTTGGAGCATCGTAGGAATTGATCGATCAGGTAGCAACACAATGTTGCCCTCCATGTCCCTCCACCACATATGTTCATCTTGATGTAGGATGAAGGTGAAGTCAAACACATGCTCATTGGGATGAGTATATATGACTTGACATTGCTGGGGCATTGACTGATTTGATTGTTCATTCCTTTGATTAGATGTGTGCTTAAATTTTAATGGAGAATCATCCCTATGAGAAGAAGACATTTTGGATTAAAATAAAATACCAATGTGCTTTTTACAATTATTATTATTAGAATGATTGCAACTTTAAGATTCAATCCAATGATGTTGAATAATTTTTACTAGGTCCTAGATAGCGCATGTAGCTAACTAAAGTTCCCAGCAATGGTGCCAATGATGAGCAAGGAGTATACCCTATGCCAAACCATACGAGTTACTAGCATTCACTTAGCAAATTAGTTGAATTCCAAAGACTTTAGGTTTCTAGGTACATTGGTTCTATGAGGTGAAACTAATTGTTGTAATCATTGTCTTCCGAGTTCCACTTGTGAAGTTCAAGGATATGGTTAAGTGTAACTGAGGTATATGATTTTTATCATTTTCTCTTTTATGGTTTAAGTCACCTAAAAAAAAGAAAAAGAATAAAATAATTTAATATTTAACTAATCTAATAACTAGCTAACATCTAACTAATGCTCACATAAGCATTCATTCCCACTTGCTATACACATCTTGAACACATATATCACTACTAGGTTACCAAATGGTAAGTGTTACTAGGATTACCAAGCATTAAACGTATGCTCGAAGTGGTTGTACTTATGTTTACTATTTAATCACTATTAATTAATTAATTACTTAATTACTTAAAATCATTAAAGTAAATTAATTGAATATTAAATGCATAAGGAAGACAATTAATCTAATCCAATTGTTGCAAGGTTTATCAAAAAAGCTCATCTTTATTACCATCCATACTAGTGTGATTAGGTACAACAGTGCTTGAATAAAGATTTTTATGCTCTTTGACTTCTACTACGGGCACTTAGAAAATATTATAACTTATGAGAGGAAAAATTGCAAACACTTTGCTACAACTATGAAAGACTTCCATAAACGCAATGGGAAGATGCACATTTATAGGTAGAAACATGATGCCCTGTCAATGGGTATGCATCAACAGGCCAAACCTTACCTCAACGGGATCATGTTGATGAGATCCCGTTGACGTAGCCCAAGGGCTAACTCATCAGTTAGTCTACTATGTGACTTGCCCTTAGATTGTTTGGAAGAAGTGCTGACATTACTCACTCAGTGTATACTAGCTCCCTCTTTTATTTTTAAGTCATTAAGGGGAGATGAAGAAAGGTGACTCTTTATCATTTGCTACTCATTTTAATTGGTTTGGATATTATTACTAGTCATTAGTGTTGGCAACCGTTTGGGATGCGACTGCCAACGAGTGTCCTCGAATAGGATTTAGGTGCTTGCTGGTCTCTGGCAACACCAAGGCCCAGATACCTCCAAATAGACTCAGTAGTTAATGTGAGTATGTATGTGTGCTGTTGCGATGTAGGTTGTGAAAAATGAAATGATTGCATTGTATGTAAAACTACAAATGATTTATCTTAAAGAGATTCAGCCAACTTTGCCAAGTACTATGAGTTATTGAGAGTTCCTATTTTGTTCAATTGCCTAGTCTATGCGATCCTTATAATACCTACTTGTAACAAATAAAATTTTGCAAAAACATTTGAGTACAACTCTGCGAATCTACTTCTAATTTTCCCCAGAGAAAGAGATAATTCCACAAGAAAACTAGAAATAGAGCGAGATTCAATGTAAATTAGAGATAAGAGAAAAAGAAAGTAGATTTGTGTAAAGATCTCAAATATTTAAACAAGGTAAAATGATACAAGTAAACACTTTGCAATAAATTTATTCCAAATTCAATAACTACGAATTATTTAAACTTCCAAGGCTCAAATAAGCAATTGCTTCAAGACAATTCTACTATGCTACCCAAAAATTGCTGCGTAACTATCACGTACCAGACCCTATTTTAGCTAGATAATGGATGTCAACAATTGCATTCAACAGAACCTTTAAAAGACTTGACAATTTTTGATTAAAATACCATGGAGATTCACTTTAAAGACAAAAGAAGCTATTTTGGTCCTATCAAAATAACAAAGATTTTCTAAACCTCTTGACTATTGAATCGTTCAACGGCTTGACTACATGTAGAGGCTCTCTTACAACAATCTCAATAACAGTTCTTATACATTGCATAATAATAAAATTTACTACTAAAATGCTCTGAAGGCCTTTAAACAGAAGTGCTTCTATGGCAAAATTTTAATAGAAATTTCCTATCATACAACAAGAATAATAAGAGCAATCTAGAAATCCCAAAATTACTTGCCAAGCATGATACTATCTAAACCACTAGCTAAACAATTTAAACAAAAAAAAAACATAACTCACAGGACTATGATAAAAAACATAACAAACATGCTATTCCACTACACTTGCAACTGCACTTTGGGACTGGTTTTGGTCATGAAATCTTTTTAATTTGCTAGAGTTGGTTTTCCTATTCTTTGATAGATTTTATTTTCACAACCTTCGGCATATATGCTAATCATCTATAGTGAATAAATTAATTATTTTTACCATATATTTCTCCAGGAATTAGGCGTCATCATGCAGGTGGGACAGGTGCTGGATCAAGGGTTTGTAAACTGTCATGTTGCAAGGGATAAGAGGTGATGCATAGGCGTAGCAGGCTCCATCGCTGTCGTTGCCATAACTGACGTTATGGATGGCCACCCATATGTCGCCACATCGTCCACCTCATACATCTATTACCATCGGTGTTTTGCCATCCGAAAAGAACTGTAATGATCCACCATCTTTGGAACTTGGCTATTTTGTAAATTTCTATTTGTGCTAGAAAGCTGTGGTAATCTGTGTGCTATACCGTGGCCCTGGCATTGGTGGGGAGTCCAGATGCTAGGCGGCGTCTTCTGTGTTTGCCTTTAGATGCTCAATAATAGAAGATCCACTCATACATTTTCAACCTGGGATTCGAGGTTTGCAAATCCTTGCAATCCGACAGGAATTTTTTGCTTGGGTGGAGATTTCTATGGAGCTGTTGCTAGCTCCCGAGGAGGTCACAGTGAAGTCGAGAGGACCGTGATTGCTGGTGGCCATGGTTTTGAAGGGATTTCTAGCCTCCTAAAATAGCCCCTGTGTGTAGTATTTGGTAGCATGTGGTACTACACTATCTCTGTCTTCTCCATTTTTGTGAGCAAGTTTAGCATGCCCGCCTTTAGGTCTACGAAGGCATTGTCGAAGGGAGCCAGGACGGTCATTCCCTGTGAATCCACGGGCAAGTCCATCTAAATCTAGTGAATGGCCTATGTGCTCTTTGCCAGATTTATGAACATGTTGCATCCCATCTACTCTAGAATCTTTATCACCGTCGTCGTGCCCGCTTCTGACGATGCTGTTGATGCAGTCACTGCTGGTGTCGCCGGCACCACCATGAATGCTATCACCAACACTAGTGGGGCCAAGAATATCATGGTTGCGTCCATGGTAAGGGCAATCAAGATTCTTCTTAAATAATAATAATAGTTATAGAGATTAATGAGGAACAAACTTTGTTTGTATTGTTGTTGATGTACCAGGCGCTTCTCCTACTATTGTTCGGGTGCAATGTGTTGTATGACCAACAAATATTTTTGAGCGGTGTCGTGAACGAGAACTTGTCTAGCCTTGAGCATTTCGTAAGCCACTGGAACCATGGATGTGATGGAATAATACTTTGCCCTTTTTTTAATCACTCAATTACCATCGGCCGAAGCCCTTTCCATTTTGCTTTTGGAATGTTGTGCGAATGCCGAACCATTTGCTTCCAGTAATATCATGTTTCCTCAAGAATAATTTGGCACTTTAATTTTGTATCCCAAGAAGGTCTTAACATAATTTTATTTAACAATGAATAACTTCTCCAAAACATCCATCAACCCATAACCTTAAAGCCACATGTTTATTTCTAAATTTTCAACCATACATTGTCTTACAAGTTTCCTTTTTCCAGTATCTACTGTTGCTGTTCCATGAAATGGTCAAATGTGCCAACATTTCTGCCCCCTTTAAAAGCTTAAAAATTATGCAAGCCCTTTAAAACTGAACTTTACTGAAGCTTTTATTAAATTTTTATAGAGGGACAGAAATTTTTTTAGAGAAAAATTCCCATCAAACATAAGGTTTGATGGTATAAAAACCTCATTCCTAAGAAAAACAACAAAATATACATTAGCAAGTCCTTCATGGACTATTCTTGAGATGGGAACTGAATTGTGAGGGTTACTCTAGTAGGAATCCTCATCTCTCTAATTGTCTCATAAGCAATTTTTGACATGATGAAGGCTGTTCTGTTGTTTTCTAGCTTGGTGGAGCTCTCAACTTGATCTACTTGAATTTTTTCTTTAGCAGTCTTCTCATTTTCTTTTTTAGATGAGTTCTTCTGTTCTTCCCAATTGGGTTCTTCATCTTCCTCTTGGGACACAAAAGCCTCTTCCCATGACTCCTCATTGGTTGATTTCTCTTCTCCCCTCTCCTCTTCTTTGGTGCAATCTTGATATTGCCCCCAAACATTTGACTCTATCTCTAAACCTCTTGTGAGGAATGAGAATTCATCGGACAACCAAGCCATGAAAGGACACTCTTTCGGTGCTCCACATGATCTAGCTTTCAAATAAGCCTTTAAGACATGTTCAGGGAAACATCCGATCACATATGGAATAAAAGGCTTTTTCATTGTTTTCCCAAACTCCATCTCCTCTTTCAAATTAACTCCCTCTTACTTTCTCTAATCAACTTGAATTGAAAGATGATAAAATCCTAGGCAACCTAATCCTCTTTTTATAGCTGTTAGAAATTGAAAATCCCCCCCAAGAGTCTTCAACCAGTTTTCCCTCTTTTTAGGCATTCTAACCATTTTTCACAATCCTCACTAAGTGGTGGATGAGTCACCTTCTCCACTTCTCACACTTATAGAATTTCACTTGTTTCACTTGTTTATCCTAAATATATTTACTATTATAATATACTATCAATAGCATAATTAAACATAATAATTAATACTATATTCCTAGTAATATTATACTTAATAGTATATACATCTATTACTTTTGTGTAAGGATATCTTCAAGTTGTATGCAATTGTCCAAAATAATGTTTTATATGCAAAACATTATATGGAAATTGCAATTCCATGCCATCCAAAGTTGATAATTTGTAAATATCCTCTGAAAATTGCTTTGTAATTTGAAAGGGACCAATCCATGTCGGTTTAAACTTATTAGGTTTCTTCATATTCCATAATAGGACAAGGTCCCCTTTCTTGAAATTTTTTTCAGAGCTCTCCTATCAAACCATCTTTTAACTTGAGAGGTATTCTGTAACAAATTATCCCTTGCTTTATCTACTTTAGCTTCTCTTTTAATAAGCAAAGTCATGAAACTTCTATCTTTATCAGTTTTTTCACTATATCTTTGTACGAATTCGGAAGCTGAGCTTACAATCTTATTTGTAATTCTTGCTGGCAAACCATAAACTAAGTTATACAGTGATGTACCAATAGCTCTCTTGAATCTAATTCGATCTGACCATAACGCGAATTGTAGATAATTGATCCAATTTCCTGGATTCCCATTCATTGATTTCTTGATATAAGTGATGCGCTTTTTATTGGTGGGTTCTACTAGGCCATTTCCTTGAGGATAATAGTTTGATGAGGAAAATAAGAAAATAGATTTTTTTGATGCCCATTTGATAAACTCTTCAGATTTGAAGGTAGGTCCATTGTTTGACACTAATACTTCGGGTAGACCAAATCTACTTAGAATGTGTTCTTCTAGAAACTTAATCACATTTGATGCTGAACTTCCTCTTAGAGCCTTTGCTTCAGACCATTTAGTAAAATAATCAGTAGCTGTGAGAATAAACTTGTGTCCAAGTTTTGAAGAAGTAATTCTACCAATAAAATCCAAACCCCATTGCTGAAATGGTCTATTTGCAACTACTGGCTTTAAAGGGGATTTAGCCTTTTTAATTTTGGGCCCATGAATTTGAAATTTATTGCATTTTTGAATCTTTGAACTAATGTCTTGATACATGGAAGGCCAGTAATATCCATATCGAAGTATATATTGCATAGTCGACTTAGGGGATTCATAAAATAAATTCAAATGATCATGAAATTGTTCCAAAATGAAACTAATTTTATCATTACAAACACATTCCGATAAAACCCCTCGAAAATCCTTTTTATATAATATACCATCTTTAACAACAAATCTTTTTGCTCTTTTGAAGAAAGCTCTCTTTTGATTTGCAGTTAAATTATTTGGGATTTTCCTTGTATTAAGAAATTTGAGAATTTCATCATACCAATTCTCTTCGTGGGTGTCAACTATACACACTTCACTTTCTCTAGTCATTAACTTGGCTAAACCCATTCCCTTAATTGTTTTGCATACTTCCAATGAAAATCTGAAACTTTGCAACTTTATAAGCCATTTTTCTTTTTTTAATCCAATCTCATTTTAGGCTAGGAATAGCTTGACTACAGGTTCAATTAGCATAATGTGGACTAATGAACTTTCCAAATAATATTTAAAATGTTGAAGTGCTTTGATGACTGCAAAAGCTTATTTCTCTATGTTTGAATAATTTAATTCTGAACCTTTCAACTGATACCCAAACAATCCAATTGGTTCATCTTGTCCTTCATTATCTTTTTGTGTTAAAATGGCAGTGATAGAATCATTCAAAGCAAAAGAATATAACCAAAAATCTTCTTTAAGCCTAGGCTTCACCAAATATGGAGCCTCTTGTATAGCATTTTTAATTTATGATAAATCTCTCTTTAATTTTGGTGTTTTCTCTACTTGGACATCCTTTTTTAGCATATGCATCAAAGGTTTGGTAATTTTAGTAAAGCTGGGGATGAACTTTTTCATAAAGTTTATCTTCCCAAAGAAAGATCTAAGAGATTTCTTACTTGTGGGATGCTCAATATTCTGTATTGCTTGGATTCGGGAATTGTCTATGGCAATTCTTTCTTGACATATCACATGGCCTAATAAGCTTCCAGATTTAACCCCAAAGATACACTTCTTAGGATTTAATGAAATACCAAACTCATGACATCTGTCGAAAACTTGCTAGAGATGATTAATATGATCTTCTTTTTTTCTTGAGAATATTGTAATATCATCCAAATACACCACCACAAGTTTGCCTAATAAATCCTTAAATGCTAGATCCATTGCTGTTTGGAAAGTAGCTCCAGCTTTTGACAATCCAAATGGCATTCTTTGGTAGGCGAAAGTTCCCCATTTGGTGATAAATGCTATTTTGTATCTATCATTCTTATATACCATGATCTGATTATAACCTGAGAAACCATCTAAGAAAGAATATACTTGACAACTTGCTACTTTAATCAGCATCTCATCAATTCTCGGAAGTGGATACTTATCCTTTTTTGAGGCATCATTCAGATTTCTAAAGTCTACACAAAGCCTTATATCACCATTTTTCTTTCTCACTAGAACAAGGTTAGCAAGCCATGTTGAATATCATATTGGATATATGATTCGTGCTTGTAACAACTTCTTGATTTCGGCTTCCATAGCTGGTTCAAATGATGGATTAAATTTCCTTTATTTTTGCTTGACTATTTTACAACCTTCTATAAAAGGAATTTCATGTGTCATCACATTTTTCCTAAAAGCTTTAAGATCATCATAAGACCAAGCAAAATTTCCCAAATTATTTCTTAGACATGTTAACAAGTTTTGCTTGAAACTCGAATCTCTTTCCTTTGTAACATTCAACATCTTTGGCATCTTGTCTAATCCAAAATTCACTACCTCAAAAGCTTGACTATCTGGGTTTTGTATATCCTTTCCAGTAAGTAAACTTTTCTTGAATTCATGTTCCAAGTCAATCATCCTCTTTGGAATGAAATTAGCTTTGGAGTGTGATGATGTTTCAGGTATCACTTGATCCTTAAATTCTTGTTTGTTTTTCATAAATCTTAGTACTTGATCATCATCTTCAAATACCTGTAAATGTCTTATGTTATCTGGTACTGATGGCTGATTTTCTTCTTCAATCATGACATCTTTGTAACTTTCTATTATTTGCGTATCCAATGTTAAAGCTGCCTTTGCCAAATCATCTGCTATATGATTCTCTGCTCTATTTATATGCTCTATTCGGCAATGTTGAAATTGATCTAACATCTTACAAGCAAGTTGCTTATAAGGTCTTAAGAATGAGCTCTTTACTACACAATTACCCTTTACTTGTTCACAAAATAATCTTGAGTCTCCTTTTATAGTGATTACTCTGATCTTTTTATCTAGAGCTATGCTTATACCAATACATAAAGTTTCATACTCAGCTTTGTTGTTAGTACAAGGGAAAGATAGATGAATTGCTTTGAAAATTTTAGGTGAATCATTCCTTAATATAACTATACCAATTCCTACACCTTTTGAATTACATGAACTATCAAAGTATAACTCCCATTTATCCTCATTCTTTGATTGTTCTTTTTCAGAACTATAATTTTCTTGGAGTGTACAAATTTTATTTTCAACACCTCCTTTTTCAACCATTTTACTTTATCCATTTTAAGTAATGTTATCAATCATCAGAGGTTCACTATAGATGTATATTTGATTTGGTTCTCCTTTCCAAGGTAGCTACATGTGAGAATAATCTGTGGATATGTAACCTGAGAAATTCTTGCTCCAACTTCTACTCAATAAGAGACTATGTGAATCTGGTATATCTGCCACTTGAATAGTTACTCTACTTCTGATGTGGGGTTCAGAAGCAATTTTCAATAGAACATTTGGTAATTGACCCACAATCTTCACTCTACTTTTATCAACTTGAACAATCTTTTTATTTGATTTTTCAGGAATCAAACCAAGTTTCTTACATATAGACAATGGCATTATAGTAGACGTAGCTCCAGAATCAACCAAAAAATTATGTAAGTATTTATCCTTTAATTTCATTGTCAAAAGAAAAGGAGGAGCTTCCTTATCATATGAGGTCTTTAATTTCTCATCATTATTAGACACATAACTTAACTCTGATTCTCTAACTCTCCTTTTACCTTTAATGAACTCTAAAGCCTTTCTTTGTTGATCTCCTATTTGAAGCAACTGATAAAAGCTAATATTGGCCTTGACATGTTTAAGGTCTTCAATCAAATCATACTCTCCATCACCAATAAAGCTTGGTTTCTTTATTCATTTATTAAAAGACTGATTTGGAGTGCTTTGCTCTACTTGATTGTCTTTACCTTTATTCTTATCTCTTCTATTTGGCTTAAAAGCCTTTCTCTTAGTAGATGGATTAGTAATAACATTTAGGGGTCTAGAAGTAGTTAGTATTTCCTTAGATAGAAGATTATATCCATTTTCCTCGTTGTTATTACATTCTTCATCTAAAGACATATCTTCTTCAGAACTCGATAGAGAAGAAGTATCGCTAGATCCATTGCTAGAAGATTTACTTTACTTGCATAATGAACACTAGATAACTCATTATCAGATTCAATATCAAGAAATTTGGACATAATAAGGTCACTTTCATCCTCATCTTCTACTAACTTAGTGTCTTGATGTTTATGCTTTCTATTTTTCCTTTCTTCCTTGATATTAACTCTTTTCAAGAATTTTTCAAGCTTCACTATTTTGTTAGACATATCTCTCATTAATTTTCCTTTTTCAGATTCTACTCTTTCATGTTCTTGCTCTATCTTAACATCAGATGGACTTGGAAGCTTTAAATTAAGCAAAATCTTGCATAGGAATCATAACTCTTTCTTCTCTTTTTTGAATTACAATATTTTCTTCAGGATTCAAGTTCAACTGTTTTTCTACCTGTATAGCTTCACTAAAGTAGTCATTTAGTGTAGTTAAGTTTGGAGTTCTCCTTAACCAAATTGAAATGTTAGAGTTGATAAACTTAAGATAAGTTCCTTTAAGCATTTCTTCTGATGCTCTATATTGTCTTTGAAAGAGTCCACAATTTCATTGAAACTTGATGTTAAAATCTCTAATTAACTCTTTAACTCCTTGCTTAGCTTGTATCAGCCCATAGTATAGTTGTTGTTGATCTAATTGATTACCAAAATGGGCTAAGAAAAGATTCTTCATGTCATCCCAACTTGTAATACTATTACTTGGTAAGTTCGAATACCAAATTTGAGCCATATCCTTTAAATTTGGTATAAACAACCTACAAGCTTGATCTTGATGTTGAATATTTGCATGAGCTAAAGCTAACTCAAACATGTGAATATATTCTTTAGCTAAATAAGCTTTTCCAGGAATGAAAGACTTACGCAAATATTTGTAAACTACCTTAGGAATATCATTGTAATTTTAAAATCCTAATGGTGTAACTCTTTGCCAAGGATTTGCCATCCTATTCCTTTGGATAGTTGAACTCTTAGACTTTCTAGATCTTCTCTTATGAATTGATAAACCAGATATAATGGGTGATCTTCTTGATCTTCTAGTTTTCACTCCACTACTTGTTCCCAATTCAAAATATTTCTTTTGTTCTTCTTCTGATGAAGAATCAATCTTAGAATCAAGGATATCTTTTGAAACTGTTAAATTATCCAAATTATCAATCTTCTTGGTCATGAACTGAAAATATCTAATTTCTTAAGCCTTTATAGTAACAAAGAATGGTTGATGTGCTAAAATTATAAGGCTTATGAACTTAGAGGCTAAATTTTCAGCCCTCCTTTTAGCGCCAAAAGAACTGTTGGCGACCGTTTGGGACGCGACTGCCAACGAGTATCCTCGAACAAGATTTAGGTGCTTGCTGGTCTTTGGCAACACCAAGGCCTAGATACCTCCAAATAGACTCAGTAGTTAATGTGAGTATGTGTGTGTGCTGTTGCGGTGTGCAGTTGTGAAAAATGAAACGATTGCATTGTGTGTAAAAGTACAAATGACTTATCTTAAAGAGATTTAGCCAACTTTGCCAAGTACTGTGAGTTATTGAGAGTTCCTATTTTGTTCAATTGCCTAGTCTATGTGGTCCTTATAATACCTACTTGTAACAAATAAAATTTTGCAAAAACATTTGAGCACAAATTTGCAAATCTACTTCTAATTTTCCCCAGAGAAAGACATAGTTTCATAAGAAAACTAGAAATAGAGCGAGATTCAATGGAAATTAGAGATAAGAGAAAAAAAAAGCAGATTTGTGTAAAGATCTCAAATATTTAAACAAGGTAAAATGATATGAGTAAACACTTCACAATAAAGTTATCCCAAATTCAATAACTACGAATTATTCAAACTTCTAAAGCTCAAATAAGTAATTGCTTCAAGACAATCCTACTATGCTACCCAAAAATTGATGCGTAACTATCACGTACTAGACTCTATTTCAGCTAGATAATGGATGCCAACAATTTCATTCAACAAAACCTTTAAAAGACTTGATAATTTCTGATTGAAATACCACAGAGATTCACTTTCAAGATAAAAGAAGCTATTCTGGTTCTATCAAAATACCAAAGATTTTCTGAACCCTCTTGACTATTGAATCATTCAACGACTTGACTACATGTAGAGGCTCTCTTACAACAATTTCAATAGTGGTTCTTATACATTGCACAATAATAAAATTTACTACTAAAATGCTCTTAAGGCCTTTAAACACAAGCGCTTCTATGGCAAAATTTTAATAGAAATTTCCTATCATATAACAAGAACAATAAGAGAAATCTAAAAATCCCAAAATTAATTGCCAAACATGATATTATCTAAACCACTAGCTAAACAATTTAAACAAAAAAAAAAAAACATAACTCACAGGACTATGACAAAGAGGCCGAAATATTTTCTTTAGCAAGTCATCTTACAAGCAATCTTTCATGATTTCTTGTTTACAAATGCTCTTCCAAGAGCCAAAGTGTGTCTTCAAGTGAGAGCTCATCCAAAAGTCCCTTTCTTCTAACCCCTGAAGCCTTTTTATAGGGTTCAAAAGGTAGTTAGGTTTCCCAAAATATCTTGGCTAACTTCTCTCCCAAGTAAGGAAGTTATAACTTGCCCAACAAGTTAGGAGATATTACTTGCCCAACAAGTTAGGAATTTGTAACTTATATATGAAGTTAGAAGAAAATCATGCTAACATTGGCATGTGTTTTTGGTGATTTAAAATTAGCTACAATTATCATGGAATTTTATAATCTTTCATATGAATAAAATGGATACTAACTAAATGTCCCCTTTATATAGGACATTACACAAATATCCCAAAAATTTCTTTTCTCTTTTTCAGTAATAATAATAATTTTATCAAAGACGGAGTTGGAGAACATTGGTCATCCCAACATGCTATTCCACTGCACCTGCAACTACACTTTGGGACTGGTTTTGGCCATGAAATCTTTTTAATTTGCTGGAGTTGGTTTTCCTATTCTTTGATAGATTTTATTTTCACAACCTTCGGCATACATGTTGATCATCTATAGTGAATAAATTAATTATTTTTACAATATATTTCTCCAGGCGTTAGGCGTCTTCGTGCAGGTGGGATAGGTGCAGGATCAAGGGTTTGTAAACTATCACGTTGCGAGGGATAAGAGGTGATGCATAGGCATAGCAGGCTCCATCGTTGTTGTTTCCGTAACTGATGTTATGGATGGCCACCCACATGCCGCCGCATCTTCTACCTCATACGCCATCCGAAAAGAACTGTAACAATTCGCCATCTTTGGAACTTGGCTATTTTACAAATTTTTGTTTGTGCTGGTGATGAGTGGCGAGGTACCCCTACACTCAACCATACAAAACGAGTGTAGCACACGTGATCCTGTCGCACTCCGCAGACTAAATGCCTAAACGCCCCATGGAACACTTGGGGTTAATCATTCGTTGTCTTCCTAGACTTACTTGTTGTTGTCACGGTGTATGGTTAAGTAAGTCCGAGGTATATGATTGTTATGGTCTTTTATGGTTTTATGTCTTCTATGCTAAGAGCAAAGAGTTGAGGAAGCTAACTAACTCTAACTAAGGACTAAGTCTAAATTAACTAGCATCAGCATTTGTTCCCACTTACCATACACACCTTGAACTATGCAACTGTGGCTACCAAACGCTAATCGTTACTGGGATCACCACACGTAACGCATGTGCTCGAAGTGGTCGTACTGAGGCACTTAACTAGCCTAAACGTGATGAGAAACTGATTCCTTGACTAGTCGTACACACATGTAGATACTCGTAATCAAGTCGTACTCATCCCGCGTTCTAGGAGACAAGGGTGAGAGAGACTAATCACGATGAGCAGCCGATTCCTTGATTAGTTGTACACATTCGTCAATGCTTGTAATCAAGTCGTACTCATGCCACACTAATGCAGGTAATAAATAACATGTAATAAATAACAGGTAATAAATCCTATTCCGTGCACTGAAAGGTTTATCCACAAAGCTCATCTTTATTGCCGTACACAACTTGTGTTTAGATACAAAGCTGCTCGAATAAAGATCCATTCACTTGGGGACTCCTACTGTGGGCACATGGAAAATATTCTATCTCTGGAGTGATCAAATTGCCAGAGTTTTCCTACTTTAAGCCTAGGATGGAAAATAAGGGGAGTGCCACCTCTTATTTATAGATTTGACGGTAGACTGCGATATCGCGTACGCGATATCATAGGGGACGATGCAATATCGCGTATGCGATATCACGACGNGTGCACTGAAAGGTTTATCCACAAAGCTCATCTTTATTGCCGTACACAACTTGTGTTTAGATACAAAGCTGCTCGAATAAANAATCCAAGTGGATGCTTTAACCATATGCCTGGATGCGAAGTCACTGGATGTGGTTGGTTTTAGGTTGGAGTTGAAATGAGACTTGCCAAGTCACCTTAATCATAAAACACACAAGGGGCTGTACACCACCTTGTTCTTGGGATTCCATTCCATTCTCTTCTCTNTTACAGCTGAGAAAGAGAGAGAGAGAAAGAAGTGTTGTTGCTGCCAATGCCAAGATTGTGCCTTTGTTGTCCATCCATAAGCGCACCATCGATCTTGCTCCTTGCATAGCTACTGTAGCGCTGCTCCATTTCAAGTGGTTCCTCCAGATCCAGTCCATTGTTGCATGTCCACCATCTGCACACACAACACAATCGTATATTAGCAAGGGTAATTGAATCATCATGTAATTGATACCTTGGTTCGGTGTAAGTTCATTGGCTAGGTTGTGGTATGGCTGATTTGGATTAGGAGATATATTGATGATGACTACCCAAGGTGTAGGGGTTAGGAAGAAAATCAAAAATTCGAGGCTAGGAGAAAATCGAAAAAATTGGGCCCTGTACCCCCATGACTAATCGCAAACCTCTGGTAGAGTTAGAATGGAGAAGGAAAAGGAGTAAGAAAGAGAGATAAAAAGGGACAACGGAAAACATTAGTGAAATGGATGTCAAGATGGTAATGAACAAAATAAAATTATTTGCAAAATGTTAAGGGAAAGAATTTAACTAATGCTTCAAATAGGAATGTCAATGGGTCCTCCCCAAAGTAGGCTCATGCCCGTAATGCCCTGACAAACCCACATTCAAAGAGTTCGTAGGCCTTGGGAATGTCATTTGGAACAAGAGTTAAAGTCTTAACCGTAAGAATTTACCAAAAAGAAAACAATGCATCAACCAAAATATAGACACTAATGATACAATCAGCAATGAGGTGAACAATGGAGAGAAGGATGGAGAGAAGAGAATGGAATGGAATCCCAAGAACAAGGTGGTGTACAGCCCCTTGTGTGTTTTATGATTAAGGTGACTTGGCAAGTCTCATTTCAACTCCAACCTAAAACCAACCACATCCAGTGACTTCGCATCCAGGCATATGGTTAAAGCATCCACTTGGATTACAAGAATGCGTCCTCCAAGAGCCACCACCATTTCGATGAAACAAAGGAGAGAATGGAAAGCGAGAAGGGCCTTAGTTAGAGGGAACACTTTTGGTTCCATAACTAGTGCTGGTAGCCCAAGTTTATTCGTCTAAGGGGTGTGCTTTGAATTCTCAATTTTTTTTTATGTTTTGTGTTTTTATGTGTGAGAACCACACCATGCAAAGACTTGATTATTTTTATTGTCTCAGCTTCCAATAATTGGGTAACATTGAAATGGCAAGAAAACTCAAGAAGAAACATTCAAGCACGCAAGAGAATGACCAACATAAAAGCATCAAGTTCCCTTGAAGTCACACCCTTTTCAATCCTTGAGTCCTTCCTTAGTTTTAGAAATGCCCAATCACCNGAAAATAGTTCATACCATCATTCCGAATACTTATTGGGTGATAAACTTATAGGGTGGATCACACACACACACANAAATTTGTAAAATAAAAATGTGTAAGACAAAAACATTGTAAAACAAAAACATGTAAAAAAAATCGAAAAAGAACTGAGGGCCCCATATGATCAGCATAGGTGGCCATCTCCCCCATGACTGAGTTGTAAGGGAGAGATCCGAAATGATGAGTGCCTTTTTGAATTTCTAAGAAGTGTCCAACTTCTCCCAATTGATGATCTTAGATTAAGGGTTGGAAGTTGGCGACACTCATATTCCAATGTGTCTATGCCTTCGTTGTTGGCATGGTTTTCCTCAGTTCATTCCATGCATATTTTTCTGCTCTTTCTAGTAGCTGTCAACCACGGGGTGTCTACTACTTCTTGTGTGGTTGCTACATATAGGCATCTTTGTTGCAAAGTTTCAAGGGCACACCTATTGCATGGAGGCATTTCCTCCATGTCATCACCCGATGAATCACTGTATGTGATGCATGGAACTTTCCTCTTCTCAATCTTTCCACAAATGTTTATCTTAGAGATTTCCAAGGAAAGATCGTGGATCCTAAGGCATGCATCTATTGTACTTAGCCACGTCCTTCCCATTATAATTGGGAAGTCCCCATCGTTGTTGTTCACTTTAATCACCAGAAAATCAACTGGGTAAGACCAACCACACATAGTGGTAATGATGTCCTCCACTAATCCCAAGGGAATGATGATGGACTGGTCTACTAGCTTTAGTTGAATGTTGCTCTTCTTAAGTTGGGGCAGGTTCCAAGCATGATACATCTCTCGTGAAATCAAGTTAATTCCGGAACCTGAGTTAAGAAGAGCCCTATGTGGTTCATTTTCGACGATATGCAAATAGATTAAGGGACTCCCAAGGTCAGTTAGTTTCCTGGGAAGGTGGCCTACCTTAATCTAGCTAGTGACGATATGCATTAACATAACTATATGCGTTAAGCTCTGATTTTGGATGGAAGGGTGCTTTGAAGTGTTAGATGGTGGAGGAGTGTACATGGTCCCAACTGCTTGTTGTTGCGAGAGTTTGTCTGGGCTTTTGGTTCTAAAGTAAGGTCTTCTCTTTTTATAGTTGTTAGAACCAACAGTAGGTTGAATATTTACAGATCTCGCAGCATGACGTTGCTGCGGTTGAGAAGGAAGTTCCACTTGCATTGTTGGAGCAAGAGGTGTTACGAGAACTACTTGTGGTGGAAGAGGTGTGGATGGATTTGGAGGATGGTATGGGTATGGAGTGTCTCCCGGAGGAGAAGGAGTCCTTCTGAAGTACTCCCAAACTTGGTAGTGATGGTTGGGGGTTGTGTGACTCATAGAGTCACTTGGAGAAATTGGCTGCTACACATAATATCCATAAGGGTTAGGCTACCGGTAAGGGTACTGATGTTTCGGCGATGGCATCCCCCATGACTGTGGGTATTGCCACTACTGATGCTGTCCGATGGGCTGTGGTGGAGTTCCACTTGTATAATACATTAGTGGTTGATGGAACTACCTTGGGTTACCTTGTGGATAAGGTAACCTTCGAGGTGTTTGCCGTTGGTTAAGTCTTGGATTAAGTGCATACACCCTAGACTCCTGTAGATGTGAGATGATGGGGCAACATCCCTTAGTATGGTCATAATGGCAGATCTCACATCCACCGTCATCGTCTGAATCTGAATCCACATCCGCATTGGAGTTAGTGATTTTTCCCTTACCCTTGTTATGTGCAGGGCTTAAATCTCTCCACTTTTTCTTACCTTTGTCACTACTTTGTTCTACCTTAGACTCTTCTACAATTTTTAAGACAGTTTCAATTTTAGAGTCTAAGGAACTCCATACGTCGTCTACCTTAGCCGCTATTTCTGTTGTGATTTTTTGAAGCGGCAAGGTCTTCTGGTTCACCAACTCTTCGATTGGTGACTCATCCTCTTCATCACAAAATTTCACTCCCTTCTTTCGAAGGGAGGGATCACAGTTATACTCTTCTGCACTTTTCCTTTTGCGTAGCTCACCCTCTTCTTTTGCTTCTTGTTCCAACAAGCTATGTACTTCATGAGCTCTAAGTTGTGAGAGTCTCCCTTGGGCATAAGTTCCAAGGATTCTTCTAGTTTTATGCCTTAGCCCATCCACGATGTGGTGAAGTTGATCCCGCTGAGTGTACCCATGGCCCGGGCAACGATGTAACAATGTGTAATAGTGGGCCATGGCAGCATCCAAGGGTTCATGTGTACCTTGCCTCCAACCTTGGATCTGCTTACGCAAATTGGACACTCTGGAGTATGTTTGATACTTTTCGTTGAAGAGTTCTAGCATCGTACTCTACCTCCTAATGGTTTTCAGTTCTAAAGACCGGTACCAGCTCTCTGCTTCTTTAGTGAGTGTCCTTGGGAACAACTTAAGTTTTTGCCACTCATTTTCTATATTCTGCAAGGTACAGGTATCGTGGAATGCCCATAAATGATTTTGCAGATCAACATTATATCCCCCTTCAAATTGTGGGATGTTGTTCATGTCTAATCATTTGATTCGACTATCCTTTAAATGCCTTGTGGGAATCCTAACTACCTCCGTTATGTCAAGCATACATTAGGTTACGAGTAGGGGCTCGTCATGATCATCTCTTTCATGATGCCTGTGATGTCTGCATTGTTCCCTACTCTCCCTACGTCCTTGCCCTTGTCCTCTCTCTTGACTTTCCCGTCAAGGTCTTTTGTCTTTCTTACTTTTATCCTCACCTTTATGTTCATGATGGCTGTGCCCAAATGTGGAAGGAGAGGGTGAGTGATGTGAAGAAGGGGAAGAAGAAGGGGAACCATCACCATGACGATGTTTCTTGCCTTCTCTTCAGCTACTACGGCCCAGATCGTGGTGACGATCTAAGTGCCCATCCTTAGCATAAGTGGTTGTTCCCTCTATGAACAGTTGATGTTCACAGGCATTAGAACCAGGGATATGTATCGTTGATCATAGGTTCTGATACCCAACCTTCTCATCATCGTTAGGAGGGGGAACATCTTTTGCTAAAGAACCCGTGATAAGGGGTTTCTCATCTCTTATTTCACTAAGGACGTGTGAGACCTTGCCCTTCAACAGTGCATGTTGACTCTTCTGCCTTAAGTCCCTCATACGTTGGGCATCTGTGGGATAATAATCCCTCATGTTAAAATCTTCTGCAACGTATTTAACAAATAATTATTACATGCCTATCTATGCCAAGGCACGGAAAAGCATCCGAGGGATTGATCGATCTGGGGGTAACACAATGTTACCTTGCAAATCTCTCCATTGCAGCTACTCATCTTGATGGAGAATAAAAGTAAAATTAGGAATATACTCATTGGGATGAGTATATGTCATCTTATATTGTTTAGGACTTTGCTGGTTTTGGTTATGTGTTTTATGTTGCCGACTGTCTCATGTGTGGTCCTTAGGTGGTGAGTTGCTCTTATGAGAAGAAGGCATTTTTATCGGTGTGCTAATTTTACCATTATATAAATTTTTATCTTGATTAACTCGAAGGTTCGTTAAGGCTCACAACGATGTGAGTGATATCCCTTATGTTCTATTTGACGCACAAACACTTAGTCCCCGGCAACTGCGCCAATGATGAGTGGTGAGGTACCCCTACACTCAACCATACGAAACGAGCGCATCACGCGCGATCCGATCGAACTCCACAGACTAAATGCCTAAACACCCCATGGAACACTTGGGGTTAATCATTTGTTGTCTTCCCAGACTTACTTGTTGTTGTCACGGTGTAGGGTTAAGTAAGTCCGAGATATATGATTTTTATGGTCTTTTATGGTTTTATGTCTTCTATGCTAAGAGCGAAGAGTTGAGGAAGCTAACTAACTTTGACTAAGGACTAAGTCTAAATTAACTAGTGTCAGCATCCATTCCCACTTACCGTACACACCCTGAACTATGCAACTATGGCTACCAAATGCTAATCGATACTGGGATCACCACACGTAACGCACGTGCTCGAAGTGGTCGTACTGAGGCACTTAACTAGCCTAAACATGATGAGCAACCGATTCCTTGACTAGCCGTACACATCCGTAGATGCTCGTAATCAAGTCGTACTCATCCCGCGTTCTAGGAGACAAGGGTGAGAGAGACTAATCGCGATGAGCAGCCGATTCCTTGATTAGCTGTACACATTTGTCAATGCTCGTAATCAAGTCATATTCATGTTGCACTAATGCAGGTAATAAATAACATGTAATAAATAATAGGTAATAAATCCTATTCCATGCACTGCAAGGTTTATTCACAAAGCTCATCTTTATTACCGTACACAACTTGCGTTCAGGTACAAAGCTGCTCGAATAAAGATTTGTTCACTTGGGGACTCCTACTGCAGGCACATGGAAAATATTCTATCTCTGGAGTGATCAAACTACCAGAGTTTCCCTACTTTAAGCCTAGGATGGAAAATAAGGGGAGTGCCGCCTCTTATTTATAGATTTATTAGCGGATTGCGATATCGTGTACACGATATTGTAGGGGATGATGCGATATCACGTACGTGATATTACATGGGATGTGATATCACGGTGCATGCGATATCATGTCTCATCAGCTGGAAATGGTAGCTGTAGTAATCCATGTGCTATATCATGGCCCTGGCGTTGGTGGGGAGTCTAGATGCTGGGTGGCATCTTCTGTGTTTGCCTTCAGATGCTCGATAATAGAAGATCCATTCATACATTTTCAAACTGGGATTCGAGGTTTGTAAATCCTTGCAATCCAATAGGAATTGTTTGCTCGGGTGGAGATTTCGACAGAGCTGTTGCTGGCTCCTGAGGAGGTCATAGTGAAGCCGAGAGGGCTGTGCTTATCGGTGGCCATGGTTTTGACGGGATTGCTAGCCTCCTGCAACTACCCCTGTGTGTAGTATTCGATAGCATGTGGTACTGCACTATCTATGTCTTCTCCATTTCCGTGAGCGAGTTCAGTGTGCCCGCCTTTAGGTCTGCGAAGGCATCATCGGAGGGAGCCAGGACGGTCATTCCCTGTGAATCCAAGGGCAAGTCCATCTAAATCTGGGAATGGCTTGCATGCCCTTTGCCAGATTTATGAACATGTTGCATCTTGTCTGCTCTAGAATCTTCATCACCGTCGTCATGCCCACTTTTGATGATGCTGTCGGTGCAGTCATTACTGGTGTTGCCAGCACCACCATGAACGCCATCACCAACACTAGTGGGGCCAAGAATATCATGGTTGCAGCCACGGTAATGGCAATCAAAATTATTCTTGAATAATAATGATAGTGACAGAGACTAACGAGGAACAAACTTTGTTTGTATTGTTGTTGATGTACCAAGCGCTTCTCCTGCTGTTGTTTGGGTGCAATGTGTCATATGACCAAAAAATATTTCTGAGCGGTGTCGTGAATGAGAACTTGTCTAGCCTTGAGCACTTCGTAAGCCACTGGAACCATGGATGCGATGGAATAATACTTTGCCCTTTTTTTTAATTGCTCAATTACCATCGGCCGAAGCCCTTTCCATTTTTCTTTTGAAATGTTGTGCGAATGCCAAACCATTTGCTTCCAGTAATACCACGTTTCCTCAAGAATAATTTGGCACTTTAATTTTGTATCCCGAGAAGGTATTAACATCATTTTATTTAACAGTGAATAACTTCTCCAAAACATCCATCAACCCATAACCTTAAAGCCACATGTTTATTTCTAAATTTTCAACCATACGTTATCTTACAAGTTGCCTTTTTCCAATATCTGCTCTTGCTGTTCCATGAAATGGCTAAATGTGCCAACAATTAGAATATTTATTTGATAGTATAATTTGATATTTTTGGATATGTATTAGTCTATTTCTTTGTTGAACTTATGCATGTGGATCTTGGAGAACTATATGTACTGCCAGTCATATTTCTTATTGTTGGATATTATATGGCTATGAATTTATTTCCAATTTATATACTCTTTTAGTAATCTCAACATAGTTGTAGCTTTCATTTTTGATATTATAATCAAATATCATTATGATTCTTTTGCTCATAATATCTCTTTTCTTTTGGTTATAGTTACCATCTTTATTCCTTCTACTTTATCTTATTATTATGTAGATTGTTCACTTTTATCTTTCTCATACCATGACCATTCATTTCAAGGTTTTATACCAAATGTTATGCTTTCTAATCTAAGGCTAGGAAGTGTTACATTTTGGTAGATCTCCACATCACATCCTTACTAAATATCTATATTAGATTTTTCTAATGTTCTAATATTTTAAAAAGTCACTTTTCTAAATCTACCTCCAACATATTATCACAAATAATAAACATTATGCTAAATCTGGCAAGTAAAATTTTCTACCACCTTAGAACTCATTCTAAGATTGTTGAAAATCTTTCAAAGTAACAAAGTAAATATTTCTATTAAGGGATTTCAATCACAAATCCAAGCCTTCCCTTTTCAACATCTATGTAGTAGTTTTTTACATGAAAGTATGAAACATTCTTTTGATTGTTATGACTTTGTGTGTTGTTAAGATAAAAGAATCAAGATATTAGAGTTTGATTGTATAAAATGTTAGCCATATAGTCATCCTATTTTGTTAAGCTTATACATATTTTGATTATGCAATTTACATTCCACTATAATCTATTATAATTTTTTTAATTATTTCTTAAATTAGGATATGAATGAGTATTTACTTCCATGAATAGTAACAAATTTTCATATCTTCGTATGAAAAATAGTGTTAAAAAATGAACAAATAGATGAAGATGAATTTATGAAGGTAAACTCACCTCTTATGAAGGAGAATTGATACAAAAGAAATTACAAATGGTATGTGGATATAAGATATGAATGAACTAGGATTTGCATATACCATATCCAATTGATGGCATTGATATTAAAGATGTGGAATAATGTACAAGACCTAGAATTATATTGTAGAAGTGGCTTGTGAGCTAGGTTATCTAAGATAAGTCATGAAGAAATATATGACAATATCAATGTGAGTTCTAAATTCATGAGAGAACCTACAACAAGGATCAACTTAGGTTGATGAATTTGAGTGACAAAGTGATGAGTCATGTTTTGCAGGGCCGTGATATTGGGTATCCAATATCTGGGCACAACCTCTAATGTTGGGGATCCGATATCACCCCTTCCATGCTAGCCTATAAATACCACACTTGGGTGCACGGTTGGGAGATAGCATATAGGAGATATAGAGATAGATTCATAGATTTTGATAGATTTCTAGTTCTGTTAGTGTCCAGTGCATGCCCGCAGTATGATGCTAAGTGCTTGTATGACATCCTTATTTGAGTGTGATGTACTTGGACACGTTACATGTTTAGCAATAAAGATTGAGATGACTTTCATCACTACAGCATCTACTTAGCTTCATTATTTTTAATTACTTAAATATTTATTATTTTCCTTAGTTAATGTTGTCATTCATTGTTCTTCATTATTTTTGTCATTAAGTGGAATGAGTATGACTAATCACGAGAGCTTAAGTTTAACTACTTGGTAACCTAGTAGTGTTATCATTTGGTACACCCAGTAACGGTATGCTTGATAACCTCAGCGGTAGTTGCATGAAGTCCAAGGTGTGTACAAAGGTTAAGGACAGACATTCATTGCACATAGGCTAGTTAGACTTTACTTTCCATAGTTAATTAGACTAAACAATTACTTTCTTTATCATCATTAGGAGTAGCTTAGTGTCTCATATGCCTCACTTCAGACTAAACCATACGTGACAAATCTACCACTAGTCCAAATGGGAAGATAGTGAATTATGATCAAAGCATAACGATTTAGATGCACAACTAGTGCCATTCATGAAATTCGACCGGAACATGCGTGAACACTTGTGATTCATATGGTTGGGCAATAGGGGTACCTTGCCACTCACCACAAAGTAATTACGAAGGAGTTATACCAATAAAGCTATAAAAACTTACAAACGTGTGTGTGCAAAGTACCAACTAAAGATGTTAAGTTAGCAATTTCCTATATTAATTTCTATATTAAAAAATATGTTTCATAAATTAAATTTAGGGTAAAGGAACATATGGATATAAAATAATAAAGTATTTTATATTTCAAAATTATTTATAATTGTATTCTTAAATCTATTTTCAATCTTAGCTCAATATATTTATTGAATAAGTTGAATTATTAAAAAGTACCGTAACAAATTAGAATTACTAATTAAGGTATCATCATTTATACGTACAAAGTAATGCAATAGTTTCTTATTTTTATTTTATGTGGTTGTACTTGAGTGTCTTCTGATGCTCCGGTCATTGCTTCTATGATTACTATATGTACCCATCATGAGCATACATCCTGAACAATTTCCTTCATACACTAATATTTCTGAAACTTTGAGGATGAGTCACGGAACCAATGATTTTTTGTCTGATATGTATTTCATGCAAGCAACAGTTTTTTTGATGTCAACGTTATACAACGGATATACTCGATGGGATTCATACAAGGCCCTGCATTTGGCATATGCATATTTTCTATTAACTTAAGTGGTGCAATCAACTTACCAAGTTATGCCGTCGGCCAAATAGTAATTATTAGACATTCATTTTAAGCTTTCCAAAAGTCAAACTGTAAGGCTCAAGTTGCATGGCATATCCTAAAGGGCCTGAACATTCCCTTCATGATTTCGTAGAAATTCTAGAGCTAGTGGTCCAAGGAAACGAATTAAAGGATAGAAAAGGAAAGAAAGCAACGAGGAAGAATAAATAAAGGCTTAGGCTCAGCATTCTTTGCCTCTCCTTTTTATCCTTGACAGCTCAAATCTATTTCTGTATCTTCTTCTTGGTTACTTTGCTCTGATCTGCTTTCATGGAATTGTTTTCCTACACATACCATGGAATTCAAGGCCGAAGCTTTTGCACCCACGATATGCTTGTTTAAGTGCATTATTCTTCTCCATGGGCCTTGCTTTTCAGTTCATGATTTGCTTTATAAAGAATTTTCTCCACGCGGTCTTGGGTTGCTGTCATTTTCCGCAGCTGGGAATTTTATTACTTTTGGCACAAATTCTAACCAGCAAGGACATGTCACAAGCGGTGGTTGCTTTAGCTTACAGCACACAATAGCAACAGCAGAAGAAGAAGCAGAACCGAAGGTGAAGTTGAAGTTGAATATGAAGTTGATCTGAGACATACAGTCTAACAGGCGGCCCACCCACCCTGAAAGCTGCTGGCCCTCTAGAACCAATGACGAAACCAAAACTCAACATTACTGCTACTGGTGCACCCTGCGTTTAAGCAAGGTATTGTTGAAGCTAAAGCGAACCCACCTGCTGCTGCCACACGTACCCAGAATTCACAGACACTTCAAGATCTTTTCCTAAACCAGAATTGACCCAGTTACAAGGATCCCAGTTTATTTGGATTAGTAAACCAGAACCCGGAGATATTATCCCAGTTTGTTTTTTTGTTTCTGTTTTTTTGCCCCCCTCTTTTTTGCTTGCTAGGTGGGAAGTTTCAGTCAAGCAGACTTCATTAAGTTTAGTTAAGAGACTGGACATGGCTGATGTGAAGCCTTGCTGCACAAGCTCTGTGAGGAGGTGGCACCAGTTAGGAAAAACGTTAACTTCACATGATTGTTTATGGCGTCCAAGAACACGCTTCATTGGTTCCCACCTCACATGTATGATATTAACTCGCTCTGTGTCTGTTGGGTTTTGCCCACGGTCCCTGCCTTTCTCTCTGCATTCATCAGCCGAACTGCATTATTCTTCTTCTGGGTGAGCCCCTTATCCATCGCTCCGATCAAATAATCGATGAACAGCAGTTGCTGCAGTGAAAACCATGTCCAATAGTAGTGCTGTGTTGAATGCAGAACTTTCCAGGAAAACATCTTTGCTGGGTATGAAGTTGTGGGTTATCATTGGGCTGGTTGTTGGTGCATTCATCGTTGTAATTATCTTCATGGTGTTTCTGTGCCTGGGCTCTTGGAGAAAATCCAAGCGCCTTTCGGATAAGATTCCTGTGGTTTCTAAGGAGATCAAGGAGGTCAGCAGCACTGCTGAGAAGAAGGGCAATGCCGCCGGCGGTTATGATAGCAGCGGCAACAACACCTCTGCAGGGTTCCTGGCGTCCAAAAAACATGCAGATTCAGAGAGTAAATTAGTGAAAGATAATGGCGATGAAGGAAGCTCACAGTTGGTTTATGGGACAGGTTCCAGTGGCTATTCTGTGTTCAAATCATCGTCATCACATCATGCAATTGCTATATCTTTGCCGGAAATATCTTATCTGGGTTGGGGGTACTGGTTCACTCTCAGAGATCTGGAAATTGCTACGGACTGTTTTGCCAAGGACAATATTGTGGGTGAAGGCGGATATGGGGTTGTGTACAAGGGCCAACTCTCCAATGGAACATTAGTGGCTGTTAAGAGCCTTTTCAACAATCTGTAAGTAGTAATAAATTGCATCAACATGAGGATTTTGGAAACAGAAACAGGTAAGGTCATTGTATTTGATAGGACTGATGAATTTTTGCTTCTTCTAGTGGCCAGGCGGAGAAGGAGTTTACTGTGGAAGTAGAGGCAATTGGGAGGGTGCGTCATAAGAATCTTGTTAGGCTTCTTGGATACTGCGTTGAGGGAACACATAGGTATAGCTGGAAAGCACATGGAATCAGAATATATGTTATGATTACCTTAATGATGGCTTGTTTAGTATTAAGATTTTTGTGCTCTTTTGGTTAATTAATGAATAAAATGACCGCTCTGCTGGTTTCTGTTTCGTCAAATTTTGTGTCCTGCAGGATTTTGGTGTACGAGTATGTGGGCAATGGGAATTTGGAACAGTGGCTTCATGTATCCAAAGAGCAAAGAGGTGTCTTGACATGGGAAGCTCGGATGAAGATTATATACGGGACGGCAAAAGCGTAATATAAAATATCTTAATCAAATATGATTCAAAATTGCCTGTATTATTGCAGGCCCCTTTCCTCCTTTTTTGTTTCTGCTGATCAGGTTATTGCTAATTATAGGTTGGCTTACCTGCACGAAGCTATAGAGCCAAAGGTAGTTCACAGGGATATTAAATCAAGTAACATATTGATAGATGAAGACTTCAATGCCAAGGTTTCTGATTTTGGATTGGCAAAGCTGCTTGGTTCGGGAGAAAGCCATGTCACAACTAGAGTGATGGGCACTTTCGGGTGAGCCACCTTTCTTTTACTGACAAAATGTTTGTTAAAACAAGGATTTGCGCTTATGTTGCACAACTTTCTCTATGGGTTTCTTCCCACTAAAATCCAACCAAAAGGTTACCACAAATGCATATTTAGGTGATGTTGGATACACTAATTCGGAATTACGTAATGAAGACCCCACCCTTAAGTTAAAAGAAAAAAAAAATCCCTACCATTCAATTTGCAGCTCCAACTATATCCCACAAGAATCCTTCTAATCTTGCTGTTGCAGTCCCTGTCCTATTTCCAACAACTGCCATTGCAATTTAACCGTGTTTCATTTAACTTACAGATATGTGGCACCAGAGTACGCCAATACAGGGCTCTTAAACGAAAGAAGTGATGTGTACAGCTTTGGGATTCTGCTTCTGGAAGCCATTACCGGCCGTGAACCAGTCGATTACAACAGACCTCCAGGCGAGGTGAGCTGTTTCAAGTCTTCCAGCAATGATGCACTAATTGTTTTCTTTTTTTTTTTTAAAAAATAAGCAGTTAACTTTGCAATGAAAAAATTCTTCCCAAATTGCATTCTGCAGGTGAATTTGGTGGATTGGCTCAAAACACTGATAGCAAACGGGCGGTGCGAGGATGTGGTAGACCCAAATCTGCAAGTGAAACCGCCTATCAGAGCTCTGAAAAAGGCACTGCTGGTAGCTCTCAAGTGCATCGATCCTAATGCAGACAGAAGACCCAGAATGGGACAGGTTGTGCACATGCATGAATCTGAAGAGGTCTGTATACTGCATTAAAACTTGTAGTCTTGTATGGTTTCTCCGGTGTTGTAATAAAACATTGAAAGAATTTCAAGTGGTCCAACATTATTTCAAAACATTTCCGTTCTCTCATTTGCCAATGATGACAAAAACTCACCACCAGAGAAGCCTTACAGATACATTCATGATCCACTTCCAAAGCAACAAATTCATCATGTTTTCTTTTTCTTTTCCCATTTTTCTTTTTTCTTTTTTGTTTCAGGAGAGAAAACCTGTAGGGAGGCCTGTCAGAGCCAGAGCTGGGAACCCAGAGAAGCCTGCTCCCAGGCTTAAACAGAGTGGCAGCAGCAATAGCAGAATTTCAATATCAGGATGTTCCAGAGTGCATAAATAAATACAGTTTGCATCAATTCTGCTAAGGGGCCTAAAATTTAGCAGATATCCAAGTATAAAATTTGCTCAAGATAAACGCATCCTTTTTCAGGTGAGGGATGCCGAAATTGGACTGCAGGCCAGGGTGGAAAGAAACATGCAAAATGATAATGCAGGGTACTAAACGAAAAAGTAAAAAGGCATTCATACTTTAGGCTGTAGTCCTTGCCTTGTGTCTATCCTTGAAAGCGTGTGGTTGCTTTCCTGTTTGGTGCTGGTTTCCATAATTATAAGATCTTAAATTCATGCTTTTTGCAATAGCTAACTTCGTGGTGATGTGTCAAAAAAACCGGAGTGGCTCCTTTGGCATACATCTTTTGATGGAATGCTTTCTTCCTAAGTTATGGAAATTTGGTTTCAAAACACAACTGCTTAAATATGCTTTTTTATCAAGATTATGTACTGTCCTGTATTAGAGTTTTCTTTTTAAACATGCTATACTGAACATGAAAATATTTTCTATCCCGTGTGAAAGGTTATTAGTTTTGGATGCTTTTGATTAATGCTTAAACAAAACCTAGAAATGTTTACGAAAAAATAAATACGGAAGTATACGTAGGTAAAAATCAAGTGAATATAAAAAAATTATCTTTTCAAACAATTTAGGTATTTTTTACTTATCCTATTTTAAAAAACTACTTTAAATACATTTTAAAATATTGTGTTTACATTTTCAATGTAATTTCTTTACATTATTTTAACGTAAACATGTAGAACCAATACAATATATTATTTTTTTTAGAAAAATATGGGTTATGAAGATATTTGCGAAGGTTGACTAATTTGAAACTTTCTCCCCTGTAATGATTAAGGTTAAAGTAACAAACTGTAAAATAAAAATAAAATCCAAACATTGAGTAACCATATCTTGGTAGCATATTTTTGTAGTAATCAAAGTATAAGATAAAAACCTAACACTAAGTAAGGATCTAATACATGACTTTAAAATTAGAGTTGCTTACAAACACATAATTAAAACAACTCTATTGTTTTTATAAATTCCAGAGCATATTATAAATTCAAACATGAGTACCATGCCTAGGCTAATATTCCATATTGATGAGTGGCGAGGCACCCCTATGCTCAACCATACGAATACAAGCGTTTCATGCATGATCTGGTCAAATTCCAAAGATTAAGTGCTTATGCACCCTTGTGGAACAAAGACGAGTTGGTTGATTGTTGTCTTTTCAAGCTTACTTGTATGTCACGATCGTATGGTTAAGTAAGCTTGAGGCATATGATTTTTATAGATTTTATGTTTTTATGTCCTACGCTAGTAGGGAAGGATAAAGGTAACTAAGTGACTAATTTAACTTAACTACTCATTAACTAAGTTCTAACTAATCCTAACACTAGCATTCGTTCCCACTTGCTATACACATCTTGAATCAGTGCAACATTGTTGGGATTACCAAACGCTAATCGTTACTAGGTTACCAAGCATTACACGCATGCTTGTGTAATTTAACGATTTACTTAATTGATCAAAATGAATTACAATGCTAATAACAAAAATGTAAAGTGCATAAAATAAAATAAAATACAATAAATGCATAAGAAAATAAAATAAAAGAAATGCATAAGAAAACAAATCTCAAGTGCTGCAAGGATGAATCAAAGAGCTCATCTTTATTGCCGTACACAAGGTGTGCTCAGGCACATAATGCTTGAATAAAGATCTGTGCACACTTAGACCTCCTATTGCAGGCACTTGGAAAGTACTCTAACTTTTAAACAGACTACAAGATTTTTGCTACTTGACTGCTAAAAGACTTCTTTCCAATTATGCATCTAGGCACTGTATTTATAGGCTTGGGAGTGACTACTCTAATAATTAGAGTAACTGCTCTAATAATTAGAATAAACCGCTAGAGTAACCACTCTAATAATTAGAATAAACTGCCAGAGTAACCACTTTAATAATTAGGATAAACCATTAGAGTAACTACTCTAATAATTAGAATAACTACTAGAGTAATCGCTAGAGTAACCACTCTCATCACATATGAACCATATTTATAAGGAAACACATCTACCCATATAAATTGTGTAAGCTACAATGTGGTTAGAAAACATAAAAGGATCACATAGTTATTGAGTGGGGTTATTAAGATTAATATGATAAAATACAAACATAAATGTATTTTACCTATATTGCTTATGTAACTACATTTAAAGAAGTTTCATATTAATGTATAAAATAGAGAGGTATGTATCTACTTTATTAAATTGATGATGAATCGTAGTTTTCCAGGCCTCGATATCGAGTACACAATATCAAGTACACGATATTGCAGCTTGGATATGATATCGTGATTCCTGTGTTAGCCTATAAATATAGCATTTAGGTATATAGTGAAGAGTTTTTTTAGTAAGTCTTTAGGGTTGAGTCTCTTTGTCAATTTTTTAGTTAGTTTTCAGTTATTTTCCCAAGTACATACCTGTAGTGTGATGCTTGTAATTGTACGGAACCTTTGTTCGAGTGTGATGTACTTGGACATGCACACGATTGGTAATAAAGGTTGAGATTACTTCATCATTGTAGCATTCACTTAGCTTTTACTTATTTTAATTGTTAATTATTTATTGTTGATGGGACATGATATCGCATAGGCTGCGATATTGCGTACATGATATCGCGTACGTCGCGATATCGCATCCCCCTGCGATATCGTGTACGCGATATCGCAGTCCACCGCAATGTCTATAAATAAGAAGCGGCTTTCCCTTGTTCATCATTAGTTAGGAGTTAGAAGTAGCAAAGCTCTGGTAGTTTGATCCCTTTAGAGTTAGATTATTTTTCTAGTGTTTTCCCACAGTGTGGTGAATATAATTGTATGACATTCTTTATTTGAGTGTGATGTACTTGAACACGCACATGACCGACAATAAAGATCAAGATTACTTCATCATTGCAACATTCACTTTGTTATTTATTTGTTTATTTATTTAATGTTATTTACTGTTTTCTCTCTCTCAGCCTTAAACTCCTAGAACGCGGAATGAGTACGACTTGATTACGAGCATTTAAGTGTGACTACTTGGTAGCCCAGTGGAATACCTAGGATCTACGCTTGGTAATCCCATTGGTAGTCATGCACGAGGTCCAAGATGTGTATGATTGATCAAGGAATCGGTTGCTCGTTGCACTTAGGCTAGATTAGACTTTCTTACCCTTTTCCTCCTAGCTTAGCTTAGTTAATATTATTTCCCACTGCCTTCGGGAGTAGTGTTAGAATTAGGAACACATCATACACCTCACTCTGGACTAAACCATACGTGACAAATATAAATACTAGTCTAGGTGGGAAGATAGAAAACTATGACCTAAGGTTAACGATCTAGGTGCCACAACTAGTCCGTCTATGGAGTTCGACCGGATCGCGCGTGCTACGCTCGTTTCGTATGGTTGAATGTAGGGGTACCTCGTCACTCATCATTGGCGCCATTGCCGGGGATGGTGCTAGTTATCTAGATTAGTTATATCATACAAGGTTGTTGTAAAGGACTTAGCGATATATCTCTTAAAAAGAAGTAATTATAAAAAGTCACATAAATTTACACACAACAATGCCTCTCCTACAAGAGCACGATAATGCCACACTTAGTGAGGAAGTTCATTGGAGAACCAACGAACTATATGATAATGAAGATTGGAGCATACAACCCGAAGTGGAAGTTTCTTATAAACATGAAAGAAAACAACGTCATCACAATGCATGAAAGCCTAACTTACTTGATGACGATGAACCCCCACTGGTCACTACAAGCTTAACGCAAATACAAGAGGCTATTCGAATCTCTCGTAGGCATCATAAAGAGATCCGTCTACCCAGGCTCGATTTTAACAACTTTCCTAAATTTTCAGGAGGCTATGACTTAGATCCGCAACAACACTTACTAGCCTTCTATGATGCCTGCACATGGAATAACATTTATGATGGTTGGCAAAAACTTAAGCTCTTTCTCACGACACTCATTGACCAAGCTAAAGTATGGTATAGATCGTTAAAACCAAATTCGATACGATAATAGTTAACAATGGTAGAAGTATTTAATGAAAAATATCAAACCTACACAAGAGTGTCAGCCTTGAGGAAAAAAATCCAAGGATGGAAGCAAACACAACATGAACCCTTGGACATGGCCTTAGAAAGATATTATGCACTATTACATAACTATCCAGGCCATGGGTTTTCCGAGGAAAGGCTAATGTACCATATTATCGATGGGCTATGTAATGAAACAAGAGAGACCTTAGGAATGCATGCCCAAGGTCAACTATATGAACTACGAATCCATCAATTCCAAGAGCTTATTAAGTGGGTAGCAAAAGAAGAAGGAGAATTAGCTATATGGGAGTGTGTTGAAAAACATAAATAGGACCAAAATATTAACTCAACAAAGGTCCCTGATCATAACAAGGAGAAATAAAAAAATCTCAAGGTGGAAACATCATCTTTGCCAATACAACAATCATTAGAAGAAGCTGAGGCAAAGATCAATAAGATGTTGGAATGGATGTATCAAAAATGTGGAGAATATATCAACATCATTGGAGATAGAGTTTTGAGAACCCAAGAAGCAGGACGAAACATTAGACATTCAGAGAAAACAAACGAAGGGAATACGTGCTCAACTACCAGTCATTCATATGAATGCAACATATGCCTGTACGATCACCCCAAAGGCCAATGCTCAATATTGTTATATTTATATGAGCATTGGGGAAACATGTTACATCCAGAGTTTGTACAAAGATCCTGTGTTTGATCACAGTGGCAACCATCCCAGTCATGGGGGAGACCACCCTTCGACTGGAGAAACCCTTCATATTTTCCAAACTCGAATGCTTATCACATTCAACATCCTGTTTCTCCAACTGGGCCAACATACTTTGTCTCACCACACTACTATTCTCCATAATACTATCAACCCATGCCTCCAATGCAACCACCATCTTGTGCACCTTATATTCCTCCTAACTTGCAACATTCTTCTTCTTTCCCTCCTTCCACATCGCCACCAATTGCCCCTAACGTACCTGCACCATCGCAACCCACGAACAACACTTATGTTATTGCTATCAATAGCAGTGAAAAGCCTCCTCAACATCAAAAGCATCCTTTCTTTAAACAAGGCCATAGGAAGGGACAACACAATTCCGAGGCCACTACACCTTCCAACCTAGCACAAGTTCAACAATGTGGTGCACCCTTACCTTCGAACCCAACGCCTCATGTAACTTCATCAGGGCCACCAACTAACACTCCAACAACCATACAGCCCAATGAACATAACCATGGGAGGCATCATCCTAATCCTTACATACCATCCAACGGTTACCAACAACATAGTGGATCAACTTATTATCCGGGAACTACATCGTATAACGTGCCCAACTATGCTTATTACAATCAAGTGTGTGAACCTTGAGGAGATAAGTATAGACCGATTCCAATACTTCCAACATGCCAGGGTCCTTATCTTTCATTTATTAATCCTTTTCATACTCAACTGATTGGTTATGGGGGATACCCCCCATTTCAATAACAAGTAGGATTAATAAATATTTTTTCATTTTCTTTGATTTTACAACTTTTTGTTTTCCAGTTTTTCATTTTTCAACTTTTTGTTTATCTTTTTATCTTTTTATTTTTTTTGTGTTTTTGTCTTTTTACATTTTTGTAAGTAATCTCACCTACGAATAAAACACTCATGTGGATCGTTGGTTGAGGTGTGTTTTATGTTATTAAGTCATGAGTGATCAATTATTTGGAATAGTTAGCCCACTACACCCACTCATCCACTCTATAAATAAGAGGGTTTGTTCATGGGTATAGTGATATTATTGATATTTCAAAAACTTAAAATTAATTTTGTGTTCATTGTACTCAAAATGAAGAAGGATGGACCAAGAGGGAATGATTAGGGTGTGACATCAAGGGGACTTGTGGATTCTCTTTGGTGACCTCTATGGAAGTTATCATGCACCATGGTTGTACTAAGATCCTTGTAGATCTAATGAAAAATGGGAGTAAAAGTAATCAAAGGGGCACTCAAAAATCAAATGCTATTTTAGGGGGTACCACTGGAAAGACATGCACCCATGCCTAAAGGTTTGCGGCTTCTCTGGATTTAGTAAAGTGAAAAAAAAAAGAAAGAAAGAGAAGAAAAAGAAAAGGAAGTGCCACAAAAATAAAATCACTCCTCCCTTAAACTAAACGCCAAGTGATCGTACGCCTTGTTGTTATGGTACTCTCATAATTGCTCATCATGGGATGAAACAATGGGATGTCACTGTTGAGAGGAATGGACTTGGTCCTAATCTTGGAATGACGGGTTAATGACACATTAATCATGCTTTACACACAGGATTCACTATGTCCTGGGTCTGTTACCTCATGTCCCAATCTCTATGATCCTTTTCTATAGTTCATCTCATCTTTCTATTCATGTAATTGTAGCTCATGTCCCATGTAGCATAGAATTTTCATCTCATTCCGGTGATATTTACATGTGTGTGTTTTGTGGAGTTAGTGTAGATTACATTTAACCCTTCTAGTGCCCATAGACACCTTAAGTGTGGTTACACAAGGGCATTATAGGTTCAAACTTGCTTTGGGGAGGACCCACTTGTGTAATTTTTCGTAATCTTCACTGATTCTCTAGCTTCAACACACAATTTCTTACCCTCAGCTTAATTTTTCAATTGATTTTCTCTCCCTACCATTATCCCTCTAAATTTTAATGTTCCAATGTAACATTACATTCCCTTTTTACGTAACCGCCAAATTTTTATTGCTATAGGTCACATCATTATCATTAAGAGTGCCTCTCGAATCAATGAAATTACGCTAGGATATCTCAATACTTGCTAATGTCCTCAATTTTCAATGTTAATTTCAAGAAAAATAATTAAAAATTCGATATTTTCATGTGTCTCACACTAGTAGGGCCAAGATATCGACGCGATATCGCATACGCAATGCATCATACGCAATATCGCGTCCTATTTTTCTATAAATAGGATACCCCCACTGCAACACCTAGCATCATTTTTCACTTTACGCAAGGGGAGTTTTTGAAATTTTTCTCTACAACTTGCGATTGTGTGACCCTTGCTTTTTCGCTAATATTTCGCTCACTGGTACTCTAATTTTAATTCCGTTTAAACCTACTTGAACCCGGAGTGTTCAGTTTAGTCTTGGGGGAGACACTTGTCAAAAAGTGCCTAAAAGTTTTGAAATTTATCATCGCCCAAAGGACATAAATTAGGGTAATTAACACTAACACTTAGAAAAATTATACCAAAAATCATATGACCTTAGGTACACCAGGGGATTAAAATGAAACCCACCTAAGTTACAAGACCCATTATTACAATTTTTGGGCACGATCACACGTTATAACATAAGATCTTTAATTAATGCAAGAAGTAAGGTATAACTTGACTATGAAAACAACCTTACTAATGCTCAGCCTGTGTGATTGTAGATGGCCCCGAAACGTGCACAGTAGGAGGGTCCTATTCAAGGTGGAGTGAAATAACCTCGGAGAGCTGGAAGACAAGCCCCTGCTGGATAGCATGTAGAATAGGAGGTTCAATCATTCAGCATCCATCAANTAACCTCGGAGAGTTGGAAGACAAGCCCCTGCTGGATAGCATGTAGAATAGGAGGTTCAATCATTCAGCATCCATCAAGAAGAACCTCCTACTAGATGGTCCGGGTAGGCAGAAGGAGGAGCTGCTATTGCGCCTAAACCGGGACAACAACTCACGTTGCCCTCGGAGTGTGTTCAAGCTATCCATGAGAAGTCCATATTTGTTACTATGATTGTGGAGTTAAACTTCAAATCTTTTACAGAGTTCACTCCTGAGGTTGTTAGGGATCACCTCAAGGGATCTCCCTTATGGCCTAGCCTCTCTGAATGTCATGCCTGGTACTTAGGTGAAACGTACAAGTTATGGCACAATAAGGAGCAAGGTACCACTGTAAATATTTGTGGTGTGATGGTAGACTTCTCTACATAGGAAATTTTGAAAGCATTAAACATCCAAATATAGGGCCTCATGTTGCTTAGTTATCTACCTGTTTAGACCCTGATGTGTGAAAGGATTGGTTAGAGAAGGCTTATGGAAGAGATAAAACGTTTGGAGAATTGACGACGAAAGAGAGAGTTTATTTCAAAATTGGAACCTATCACCTCTTCCCCACAAAAGGTTTGAAAAGAATATCGATGTATGTGGCTAGGGGATGTGCAGTGTTGATGGGAAAGGTTAATGCTAATCTTCCCCATCTATATTTGACAGAGATCCTTAGGCGATTTGAAGAACAAAAGTCAGGGAAGATGGCGCTGCCTTTTCCCTGCCTTATTAGAAAACTATGCCAACGGGCTGGTATTCGGGGATACACAAATGATGTCCTCCGAAAAGCCTAGAATGCTTCTTATGCTGAACTACTAAAGGTGCCAACTCCAAAAAAGAGCACTGGCGAAGAGCTGAGACCAGATGAAGAAGAAGAACAGATGACTAGATCACCTGCATCTCAACTTACAGGACCCAGTTAACCTCCAGCCATGGGTCCCAGCCAATAACAAGAAGTAGTGCCTGGCACAGGCCAGGATCGGCTGCCACCATCGCAAGACTACAGATCGTTGATGAGCCATCTTCGGGCCATTGCTGAGATGGTTAGTTGGGGAAGTCATGATAACACAAGCCTCTTCCGCGTCTTCGACAATGCCATTCAACCGACAATTTTGCTTGATCGCACAAGGGGTGAAGTCTCAATTCAAACAAGAGGAGGTGAAAGCAGATGGTCACAACAGATCTCAGGAAATGTGACATATTTTCAAGTGCAGTTAGAGACTAGTGAAGGGGCCACTATGGTGGTCATGCAACACCAGAATGCCGTGGGAGCTACATATGTGGTCACTAACCACATCAAAGAATCTTTTAATGTACCTGTTGTGCCACCAGTAGATCTCTTAGGAGCACGAGATGCTCAAAATCTTGCCGGAACCTCGATGACTCCTACGGAACATGAGGATGCACTTGACAGATTGCTTCAAATAGGGCAAGTGATGATGTCCCTGTTTGACCCAGGATGTAACATCAATTCAATCAGACCTCATTTCCACAAAGGGGAAGTTGGTCATATTTGAAGTAAGGGTAGAGCATGCTGAAGCTGAAGTGCAGAGACTACAAGAGCAGCTTGTAGCCTTACAAGAAGCACAACAGGATCCTTTGCAATTCATTTCCGTAGACTAGCTAGACAACTTTAGAACAAAGCAACTCACAAAGTTGATTGCAGAGAATAAGAAGGTGGCAGAAGAAAAGAAGACAACCACTTGGGATGCCTCCGCAGCAAGGGTGTAAACTCATGCGCATATTAAGGAACTCAAGACCTTAAAAGAAGAAAATAAGCAGTTGGTTGCAGATAACCTCTGGTTGACCTTTGTGGAGAAACAAAAGAATGTTCTCGATGAACACTTTCATCAGTTGCAAGAACAATTTATTTGGGTCAACCAAGATGTAAGATGTTTAGCCAGAGAGAATCGAACCCTCTCAATGGAGGAGGTATGCGTTATTCACCAAAAATCAGCAATTAAGCGCATGGTAGAATGAGTCTAAACGACATGAGAAGCTGAAGGAGCATTTCCATGATTAGGTTGGGATGTATAAAAAATTCCTAGAGAAGAAGATCCATATGGCCAAGGCTCAAATCAACACTATTAGTGCTCAACACACTGATTGGAGGGCCATATTGGATAGTTACACCTTCACCCACCAAGTGGAAATTAAAAACTGAGACTTGCAGATCCAGGACTTGACAGAATACATGGAGTTGGCAAACCTTAGATATGCCAACCTTGCCATGTTAACAGTAGGACACCCGAGGATAGAGCTCGAGCAGCAGGTAGCTTCCACCCATCTCAAATATGAAGTAGAATTTGCAGAACACAAGAAGCTGGTTGAAAAATTGGATGTTGCAAATTCTAAACTTGTGGTGGTAAAACAAAGCTACCAGGGACAGAAAGATGTTGCAACTGACTTGGCTCGATGGCTAATAGATCTTCATGAATACAAAGATAAAGCCAAAGCCTATGAAGAGAAATGAAGGGTGTTCACGGCATGGTATGTAAAAGCCAATCAGATGTTCCCACAACTACCCTGTCCATGGGAAGTGCCGACTTCGTCAAACATTGGAACATTAGCATGGACGACACAAGATCCTTGGACCAAAGAGGAGAAGCTCTAGGCCATTCTTCAACATCGTCAACCTTCAAATCCTAGAGCACAAGACAAAGGAAAAGCACCCATGGAGGAGCCACCGCCACCAGGAACTACATGAGTTTCATTTTTTGTAGTTGTAGTATTTTTCTGTGTTGTGTCTTCCCACACTACGGAATTATTTCATTTCTTTTTCCAGTTAATAATCCCATACCTATCCATTGTGTAATCAATGGAGCTTGTTCTCTTTGTAACTCAAGGATGAGTTTTCATTCAATCGTGGGGGTATGATGGGATGCGATATCACATAGGCCGTGATATCGCATCCCCCCGCGATATCGCATACACGATATCGTGTCTTTCCTACGATATGGCGTACGCGATATCGAAGTCCGCCACAATGTCTATAAATAAGAAGCGGCTCTCCCTTGTTCATCATTAATTAGAAGTTAGAAGTAGCGAAGCTCTGGTAGTTTGATCCCTCCAGAGTTAGATTATTTTTCCAGTGTTTGCCCACAGTGTGGTGAATGTAATTGTACAACATTCTTTATTTGAGTGTGACGTACTTGGACACTCACATGATCGACAATAAAGATCAAGATTACTTCATCATTGTAGCATTCACTTTGTTATTTATTTGTTTATTTATTTAATGTTATTGACTATTTTCTCTCTCTCATCCTTAAACTCCTAGAACGCAGAACGAGTACGACTTGATTACGAGCATTTAAGTGTGACTACTTGGTAGCCTAGTGGAGTACCTAAGATCTGTGCTTGGTAATCCCAGTGGTAGTCATGTATGAGGTACAAGATGTGTACGGTTGATCAAGGAATCTATTGCTCGTCACACTTAGGCTAGATTAGACTTTCTTACCCTTTTCCTCCTAGCTTAGCTTAGCTAATATTATTTCCCACTGCCTTTAGGAGTAGCGTTAGAATTAGGAACACATCATACACCTCACTTTGGACTAAACCATATGTGAAAAATATAAATACTAGTCTAGGTGGGAAGACAGTGAATTGCGACCTACGGTTAACGATCTAGGTGCGACAACTAGTCCGTCTGCAGAGTTCGACTGGATCGCGCGTGCTACGCTCGTTTCGTATGGTTGAGTGTAGGGGTACCTCGCCACTCATCAATTGTTATTTTCTTAGTTAATATTTCTTTTATCGTTATTTACTATTTTTGTTATTAAATGTGGAATGAGTATGTCTTAATCACAAACATTTAACTATAACTATGTGGTAACCCAGTGGCGTAACAAGTAGTGCTTTGAGTGATGTGCGCTTGGTAACCCTAGAAGTAGTACACCAAGTCCAAGATGCATATGGATGATTAAGGATGGATGCTCATCACATTTAGGCTAACTTAGATTTTGTTTCCTATTGCTTATTAGCTTAATCAAGTTATTTCTCATTGTCTTTAGGGGTAGCGTAGTATTAGAAATCACATCATACACCTCACTTTGGACTAAACCATACGTGATAAAGAAAATACTAGTCCAAGTGGGAAGATAATGAATTGTGATCAATGTATAACTATCTAGGTGCCATAACTAGTCTATCTGCAGAGTTCGACTAGATCACATGTACATGCTAGTATTTGTATGGTTGAGCGTAGGGGTACCTTGTTGCTCATCATTGGCATCATTGCCAGGGATGGTGCTAGTTCTCTAGACTAGTTATATCATACAAGATTGCTATAATAGGGCATAAACGACATATCTTTTAGAAAAGAAATTAAATTCAAATAAGTTACACACAATTCACAACAATGTCTCTCTCACAAGATAATCGTAACGCAACATCTAATGAGGCAATTCATTGGAGAACCAATACAATTTATGATGAAGAAGAAGTTTGGAGTACTCAATCTTATGTAGGAGTTTCATATGTTCATGGACACCCATCGATACTCAAGGACTCTTGTCATCCAACTTAGACATCTCTAGTGAGGATGGGACATCTCCTAGAACAAGGGGACTTTTAAGGCCTAAGACCTTCTCAATGGTTAGCAAGAGTACATCAAGGGATGATTAGGAGACTTACAAAAGTTATGAAGAGTCTTCCAGTACCCTCTCTTCCTCTACTCTTTCAACGTTAGGTCATGACATGGATGACTATTCCTTAATGGGTTAGGGTAGAAACAAAACTCAAACCCACAAGCAAAATAAAGAACAGGAACATGAACATAGAAAACATCATCCCAACTCACAAACTCATGACTTATTTAGTGACAATGAACCCGTACTGGCCACTAAAAGCCTAATTCATATAACAAAGGCCATTCAGATATCTTGTAGGCATCATAAGGAAAGCCGTCTATCTAGGCTTGATTTAAACAACTTTCCTAAGTTCTCAGAAGGCTATGATTTAGATCCATAACATTATTTACAAGCCTTCTATGATGCCTATACATGGAACAACTTTGATAATGGGTGGCAAAGACTTAAACTCTTTCCTATGATACTTGTTGGCCAATTAAAAGTATGGTATAGGTCTTTAAAACCAAAATCAATTTGCCAATGGCCCACAATGGTAGAACTCTTCAATGAAAGATATCAAACATGTGCAAGAGTATTAGCCTTAAGGAGACAAATCCAAGAGTGGAAACAAGGGTAACATGAACACTTGGACATGACCTAGAAAGATATTACTCATTGTTAAGAAAATGCCTAGTCCATGGGTTCTTAGAGGAAAGGCTAATTTGTCACATCATGGATGGGATCCATAATGAAACAAGGGAGACCATAGGGATGTATTCCCCAAGTCAACTATATTGATGAGATGCGATATTGCATGCACCGCGATATCACGTACGCGATATCGCGGCCGTCGCGATATCGCGGTCTGCCACCAAATCTACAAATAAGAGNGGCCGTCGCGATATCGCGGTCTGCCACCAAATCTACAAATAAGAGGTGGCACTCCCCTCATTTCTCATCCTAGGCTAGAAGTAGCGAAGCTCTAGCAGTTTGATCTCTCTAGAGATAGAATATTTTCCATGTGCCTGCAGTAGGAGTCCCCAAGTGAATGGATCTTTATTCGAGCAGCTTTGTACCTGAACGCAAGTTGTGTAAGACAATAAAGATGAGCTTTGTGGATAAACCTTGCAGTACATGGAATAGGTTTATTACATGTTATTTCCTACCTATTATTTATTACATGCATTAGCGTGGCATGAGTATGACTTGATTACGAGCATTGATGAATGTGTACAGCTAATCAAGGAATCGGCTACTCATCGCGATTAGATTCTCTCACCCTTGTCTCTAAGAACACGGGATGAGTACGACTTGATTACGAGCATCTATGGATGTGTACGGCTAGTCAAGGAATTGGCTGCTCATCATGCTTAGGCTAGTTAGGTGCCTCAGTACGATCACTTTGAGCACGTGTGTTACATGTGGTGATCCTAGTAACGATTAACGTTTGGTAGCCACAGTTGCATAGTTCAGGGTGTGTACAGTAAGTGGGAACAAATGTTGACGCTAGTTAATTTAGACTTAGGAAATTAGTTAGAGTTAGTTAGTTCTCTCAACCCTTCACCCTTAGCATAGGAGAAAAACCATAAAATACCAACAAAATCATATACCTTGGACTTAACCATACACTGTGACAACAACAAGTAAGTCTGGGAAGACAATGAATGATTAACCCCAAGTGTTCCATGGGGTGTTTAGGCATTTAGTCTGCGAAGTTCAACCAGATTGCAGGTGCTAGGATCGTTTTGTATGGTTGAGTGTAGGGGTACCTTGCCACTCATCATTGGTGTTGTTGGCAGGGACTAAGTGCTTGTGCGCTGAGTAGAACATAAGGGATATCACTCACATCGTTGTGAGCCTTAATGAACCTTTGGGTTAATCCAGAGAAAATTTATATAATGGTGAACTAGCACACCAATAAAAATGCCTTCTTCTCATAAGAGCAACTCACCACCTAAGGACCACACATGAGACAGTCGGCAAGATAAAAATCATAACCAAAATCAGCCAAGTCCTAAACAATACAAGATAGTTTATACTCATCGTGATGAGTATATTCCAGACTTCACTTTTATCCTCCATCAAGATGAACAGCTGTGATGAAGAGATTTGCAAGGTAACATTGTGTTACCCCTAGATTGATCAGCCCCTCGGATGCTTTTCTGTGCCTTGGCACAGATTGACATGCAAGAACTATTTGCTGAATATGTTGCAGAAGACTTTGATATGAGGGATTATTATTCCACAGATGCCCAACATATGAGAGACTTAAGGTAGAAGAGTCAACATGCACTGTTGAAGGACAAGGTCCCACACGTCCTTAGCGAGATAGGAGACGAGGAACCCTTTATCACGGGTTCTTTAGCAAAAGATGTTCCTCCTCCTAACGATGGTGAGGAGGTTGAGTATTAGAACCTACGATCAATGATACATATCCCTGGTTCTGGTGCCCGTGAGCACCAATTGTTCACAGAGGGAACAACCACTCATGCTAAGGACGGGCACTTTGATCGTCACCACAATTGGGGCCGTAGCAGCCGAAGAGAAGGCAAGAAACATCTTCATGGCAATGGTTCCCCTTCTTATTCTCCTTCATCCCATCACCCATCCTCTCTTTCCACATCTAGGCGTAGCCACCATGAAGATAAAGGTGAGGATAAAAGTAAAAAGGATGAAAGGCCTCGATGGGAAAGTAAAAAGGATGAAAGGCCTCGATGCATACATCACAGGCATCATGAAAGAGATGATCATGACAAGCCCCTACTTGCAACCTGAAGTATGCTTGACATTACGGAGGTAGTTAGGATTCCCACAAGGTATTTAAAAGATAGCTGAATCAAGTGTTTAGACATGAATGATATCCCACGGTTTGAGGGGGGATATAATGCAGATCCACAAAATCATTTACAGGCATTCCACGATGCCTATGCCTGTGCCTGTGCCTAACCCTGAATCTGTGAGAAGGTCATGTTAGGGAAATGAAAATGAAGTGCCCTAAATGGTCTAGTCAATCAGATAGGGACTTACGTGTTCCCAAGGACACTCACCAGAGAAGCAGAGAGCTGGTGCCGGTCCTTAGAACTAGAAACCATTAGGAGGTGGAGTATGATGTTAGAACTATTCAACGAAAAGTATCAAACGTACTCCAAAATGTCCAATTTGCGTAAGTAGATCCAAGGTTGGAAGCAAGGTACACACAAACCCTTGGATGCTGCCATGGCCCGCTATTACACATTGTTACATCATTGCACGGGCCATGGGTACGCTCAGTGGGATCAACTTCGCCACATCGTGGATGGGCTAAGGAATGAAACTAGAACAACCCTTGGAACTTACGCCCAAGGGAGACTCTCACAACTTAGAGCCCATGAAATATGTAGCTTGTTGGAGCAAGTAGCAAAAGAAGAGGATGAGCTATGAAAAAGGGAAAGTGCGGAAGAGTACAACCGCGATCCCTCGCCTTCGAAAGAAGGGAGTGAAATTTTGTGATGAAGAGGATGAGTCATCAATCGAAGAGTTGGTGAATCGGAAAACTTTGCCGATCCAAAAATTAACAATCGAGGTATCGGCCAAAGTAGACCAAATGTGGGATTCGTTAGGCTCAAGAATTGAAACTATTTTAAAAATTGTAGAAGAGTCTAAGGTTGAACAAAGTAGTGACAAAGGTAAGAAAAAATGGAGAGATTTAGGCCCTGCACATAACAAGGGTAAGGGAAAAATCACTAACTCTGATGTGGTTGTGGATTCGGATTCAGATGATGATAGTGGATGTGAGATCTACCTGTTGGCACATTTGGCCATTCCATGGAACAGTTGAAATATTTTATTCAAAATTGGAGGAATCTATGGTTGTAAATTTACAAGTAAATTATAGCTTTAGTGTTGAGGGTTGATGGGTGTTTTTAAGATTGATTCACTGGTAAAGAATTTGATGTTGAAGCCTTTTGGGTACAAGATGAAAGTGCCAGATTATTCCTTTGTTAAAGATTAGAGGATAGTGAAATCAGTAAGGAAGGAAGTATGTTATTTACGTGGAAGGCACTAAGTTGCAGATCCCGGTTGTTAAATTCGGTCGTATCCTTAAGATAACATTTGAATCTCCTTGCAAAACAGAAATTAAGCAAAAATCAACAATGCCTCGGTTGTTTTGAAAAATTATGCAGCAATATCAGTGAAGGGAAAGGAAGACCGTGGTGTTCCTGGGAAATACATGGCCACCGCAAAATCACGGCCAAGCTAACAAACACCAAAAAAAAATTTTAAACAAAAAACGCAGGAAGCCCTAAGCCAATTTGGGGGCAAAACGAAAATCTTTGGCAACCGAAACCCTCTATTTAAAATAGTATGTTTAGCACATTGTTATTCATGAAAAACCCTTCTCCTTCAGCAATTGAATATCACACCACGTGACAACGGAGCCAGATGCAGTTGCAGAACCTTCTCCCGCGGTGGCAGTTGGTTACGATTTTGCAGGGCCTTATTGTGCGGTGG
>MNCI01036991.1:331066-352628 GCA_015680685.1 Gnetum montanum
CTTCTTTTTATCTTTAAAGTGAATTTCCATGGTATTTCAATCAGAAATTGTCAAGTCTTTCAAAGGTTCTGTTTGAATGCAATCATTGACATCTATTATCTAGTCAAAATGGAGTCTCGTACGTGGTAGTTTACGCAGCAATTTTTGGTAGCATAGTAGGATTGTCTTGAAAAAATTGCTTGTTTGAGCCTTAGAAGTTTGAACAATTCATAGATATTGAATTTGGAATAGCTTTATTGCGAAGTGTTTACTCGTGTCATTTTGCCTTGTTTAAATATTTGAGGTCTACACAAATCTGCTTTCTTTTCTTTTCTGTCTATTTCCATTGAATCTTGCTCTATTTCTAGTTTTCTTGTGAAAATATCTCTTTCTCTGGGAAAAATTAGGAGTAGATTGTGGAGTTGTGCTCAAATGTTTTTGCAAAATTTTATTTGTTACAAGTAGGTATTATAAGGACCACGTAGACTAAGTAGTTGAACAAAATAGGAAATTTTCAACAACTCACAGTACTTGGCAAAGTTGGCTGAATCTCTTTAAAGTAAGTCATTTGTAGTTTACACACAACGCAATCGTTACATTTCTCACAACTACACACTGCAACAGCATACACACATACTCACATTAACTACTGAGTTTATTTGGAGGTATCTGGGCCTTGGTGTTGCCAGAGACCAACAGGCACCTAAATCTTGTTCGAGGACACTCGTTGACGGTCATGTCCCAAGCGGTCGCCAACACTGCCATTATGACCATCCTAAGGGATGTTGTCCCATCATCTCACATCTATAGGAGCCTAGGGTGTATGTGCTTAATCCAAGACTCAACCAACGACAAACACCCTGTAGGTTACCTTATCCACAAGGTAACCTGAAACACCGTGAAAATTTCTAGGCCTTGGCGATTTAGCAAAAATGTTGGTGATTCAGGCAAAGGGTCATAATAAGGTGTGGCACAGCAAGTTCCTTTTTAGATTAGAATCCTATCTTATCATGTTGCGTGGCATAGCACAAATGAATTCCAGAAGACAACAAAACGATAGGTGCACAACAACAAGTTTTCGACCTTTCAAAATCTCTATGTTTCGAGAACCTGAGTTTTTTGGCATCTTACGCTGTATTACGCAACATGGCGTAATGCAGTGTAATGTTATAAAAGAATCCGCCACAACATCAAGGACGGAAAATGCCCAAAAAATTCAGTAACACTTTGATTTTTTGTAAGTGTACTATTTCACGCTAGATTACGCTATGAAGTGTAATCTGGCATGGTGCAACATAATTAAGTAGGGTGTAGCGTAATACAAGCATCATCAGTCCATGCGGTGTAATACGCTCTCCAGCATACTATAGCGAAATCAAGAAATTGCCTATCGCCAAAGCGTCAATGAGAGCGGTTTACGCTATGTTATGCTTTAGAGCGTAAGGTAGTGTGGCACCGCAGAACTCAACAACCACCACATCAAGTCAACAACATTTTGCAAATTCAAGACATTTGTAACCTAGACTGCATTTTTCTCCTGACCCTAACCTTATAAATGCTCCAGTTGATAAAGATCAAAAGGGGTTGGCAAAATTTTTCTCTTTCAAGATTGGCAAAAGAGCAAAAAGAGAATCAGCGATCATGAGAACATCGGAGGTGATTGGCAAGAACTCTTGATCAGAAACAATCGGCTACCAGATATTCTCCCCCGGGTTTGACTTCCTTGCACCTAGATTGGCTAGAACAAGGTAGATTGATCCTTGCTTATTTCATCTTTAGATAACATTCTTGTTACTGGCATGTGCTTCATCCAAACCGAAGCCCACCTGAAATCATTGTATCAAACATATTGTTTTCATAAATTAAATCCTTGATCTTATGATCGTATTCCCTACAAAATCTGATCCCTTGCATCCTAATTATACGGATTTGGCAATCTCATCTAAATCGTTTACATTGTTTTTAATTACTTTTGGGATTAACAATATTGCATTTCCTTATAAAGAATCTTCATTTTTCCATCAAAGTATTACAAAAATTTTACTGATTAAGTAAGTCCCTATTTTATCGACAAGACCGTTAAGGGCACCTCGAATTCATTTTCTCTCCAGCACGGTCCTTGCACGGATCCAGGGTTAGAATTGTGTACATGGACTTTCATTCGGTATTTCCAACGATTGATGTTTTCCGTCGTTACAGTTTTTAGGAGCTAGAAGGAGGGCCTTCATAGCCAATTCACATTTTATAGGTAGTCTTGTAAGCTATCTGTACCCATTTTCAATTAACGTAAACGTAATACCTCTGAGGTTGTTTATGAAATTGTGTGGTGCAGATTGGTTGTTTCAACAATTCCTTTGGAATCCTACAAGATAGAAAGCCCCGATTATTATCTTAGTTTGCCTTTGTTCTTCCGATATCTACTTTTATCATCATTATCTCTGAATCACGTAAAAAATGACTACATAAACTACTGCTGTTGACACCAACAACCTTGAGAACCCTTGGACCATGCAAGTCACGCCTCCTATGGTCGAGCAACCACTTAGTCTAGTGTGACCACGTCACTCCCTCAGGCTACAAAATAAGAAGCCTGAGGGATAGGCTCAGTGCAGGGAAAGCTACAATTTCCTTTGTGCTAAGTTAGTGACAAACCTGCCTATGTATCCACAAGAACTCGAGGAAAAATGAGAGTACGAGTTCATGTACTGGAATGGAAAGGAACTTATTCCTATGCCTAGCACTTTCATACCCCTGACAGATCAACAAAAGTGGATCCTAGATCAAATGTTGATGGTAAAAACATCACCAGAACAACTAGAGGTCTTGTTCCATGATGAAACGCTTCATGATGGACAAGACGATCTAGAATCTCACTTTGAAGGAGGCAGTCATGTTGATTTCACCATGGCCCCTCCCTCCACAACTTATCGTGTAAATCTGTTATTCATGGTCACCACACCTTTGATGTTATCTAACACCAATTGAGTTCCGCATTCACCGTGTTTACATTTTCTCTCTTCGACTATCTTCCTGGGTGACGGTCCATCACAGATCATTCCTCAGTAGGCATAATTACCTAACCCACCTCATTGTGTGCCTGCGCCTGTGTCACTGCATGTACATGAGGTACCTACGTCCCAATTACCTACAACACCGACTTTGCTCCTGACTCACATGACAGAGCCTGCCACCATAGCATGGTGGGCTCTCAACATGTCTCTTGTTGCCCATCCTGCGCAAATGCACCACCATCCCCACCATCAAAGTCAAGTCCCACAAACGCTAAACCCAGCTACGGGATTGCTACTCATGCCCTCGGCTACACAAATAGCGTACCCAGCTATCGAATGGTGGATGCCACAAGAAACACTACCTACAGGGACTGTCCCAATGGCATCGACCATCGGCCAAGTTGCTGCCTCCGTTTCGCCACTCGGTGTGGCTCCACCCACCATTCCATAGATAACCTTGTCATCTATGGGTTTAGATCAAGCCTTCCAGCTCATTCAGACCCTTACAGAGGAGGTCAAGCATCTCAAGGTAGCTAGTTCTGACACAGTGCAAGTCATGGATTTTTACCATGACGATCCTATTAGTACAGCAATCCCAGTCCTGTCATTGCCGCCTGGGATGCCCCTTCCCCATTTCACAAAGTACAATGGGGAAGGTGATCCTAACGCCCACCTGGTCACTTTCAAGTCAGAATCCTTATTATTGGAACAATGGCCACATACTATAATCCGTGTTTTCACTATGTCCTTAATGGGTAAAGCTTTGGATTGGTACCGAGCACTTCCATGTGCTTCCATTTCAACTTTGGAAGAGTTGTTAAACTAGTTTGTGACTTACTTCAAATACAACCTGAAGCCAGAAGTCACACTGGACCAGCTCATGGGAGTCAAACAAGATCCGCTCGAGTCAGTCCAAAAGTTTATACAGCGTTGGAGTGCTACCTTGAACAAGATCCGCGAACCCATCGCGGAGGCCCACCTGTTGGCAATCTTCAAAGGAGCGGTCAATGACTTTATCAAGTCTAAACTATATTACCTTGCCTCCCATTCCCTCAGCCAAGCCTTTGCTCCGACTAAGAGCATCCAAGATGCGGTGGAGGCCAGTAAAGATTTGGCGTATGTGGCCTACAAAAATGCCCATAGTAAGGGTAAGGACAAAGGTAAAACCACAACAACGACAGTGGTGGTGGTTGCTGAAGGGGCCAAGAAGAAAAACAACAACAAGAAAACTATTACGGAGCCAGCCGAGCCATCAACTAGCTCAAGTGGCGCCAATCAAGAAGCTCCTCCCACCCCCGAAGCACCTCCACAATCGAGGCCAAAATTTGAGCGTAAAGATCGCTCAAATTACACAACTCTACTTGTGAAGCCTTCAAAACTTCTGAAGCAATTATTGGAAATCAGCCACATCCGACACAAGGCAGTGTTCAAGGAGGCTCTGAAACGTCACAGGTGCCATTGTGAATTACTCAAGAATCCTTCCTTGGACCAACCTAACGAATTGCCAGTGCCCAAAAACTTTAAGTTAGACCGATACTATGACTACCACCAATTGTGTGGCCATGACATGGACTACTGCTGGGCATTGAAAGATGACATTTAGCATCTGATAGATTAAGGTGACTTGATCTTAGATAGCAGTAGCCTGACACGTCTGGAAAACTAGGCCATGCATGTGTACCAAGACCCGTTGAATGCAAATAACGTAGGGTACACAATCAACGTGGTAGGAGTAGAAGGCGATAATTAGACACAGCTGAAATGGCCTTTCGTGTTGCAAATGCATCCTCACTCGCCCTAAATAATAGGTCCATCAGCGCCGACGAGTGGCACTCCAAGGTAGCCTTTCATCCTTCAAACTCCATCTCAGAATGCTTCTCGATAGCCCCCTATCATTAAAGCTGTAGCCCAAACCGTGCCCACATCCAGGGCACCCTTAGTCATTAGGGTGCCAAAATCATCAACTATCCCTCCTGTGTAGGGGCAATCTTCTAAATCAACCTCTTGTACTACTGATATGGCCAAGGACCCTCTTACTCAAGGATTTCCCAAACCTCAACCCCTTGCTTCTGTACCCTTGACCCCACTTACTAGAAATGACAAGGTCACACGAACGCAGCTATCCCCTCCTGGCCAAAGGAAATGCAACCCTCGGCCAAATGTCACTCCTCCTCGTGAAATTCGCCTCTTAGGGCAAATGGAGGAGGAAAAGGGTGACAAACAGCCTGATCATGGGTGGGATCTCTTCTATGCCCTGGCACAAGTCAAACAGGCTCTAAAGCAAAAAAATACAACATTGAGCCTTTATGACTTGCTCATGACATCTCAGATACATTGTGAGGCTATGGTTCGCATGCTAACGTCCATACCTGTGGACGAAAGCCTATCGGCGGACGAAGAAGCAATCCATTCTATCATGCTTCCCCCTACCACTAAAAAAACTAAGCCTACCTCGTTGACCTTTCATGATGAATCCATTAAGGACAATTCTGAAGGTCAGGTAACAATGACGCTTATGTTCATCACCATCTGGGTTGACCAACACCGAATACGGAGGGTACATGTAGATGATGGGGTAGCCACTAATGTCATCCCTTATCCCATAGTGGATAAATTAGGCTTGATTGATCAGATCAGTCCTACAACGACGTCATGCCTAAAGTCATTCAATGGGGCACGAGTGTAGGTCAAAGGGATGGTCCATATCAACTTTGTAGCAGGGGACCAGTTCCCCACAGACACTACGTTTATCATCGTCTAGCAGATGCCCAGATTCAATTTGATCCTTAAAAGGTCTTGGTTAGCCCAACTAAGGCAATTTCATCACCCATCCACAAGGAAATCCATTTACCTTACACAGGAGGAGAAGTGGTTATCTGCGGTGATGAAATAACCCCTCAGGCTGTTAATAACATAGATACAGAACAAGGGTCAGAAATCGAAATGCTTGAGAATCAATCCCCTGTCCAAATACCTGAGCAAGTTGAAATAGTGGCTGATGACAGTCTAACTTGGGTTGAGCTACCGTTCCAAGGGGAAGTGGTGACACAAAGGAAAAGGGCCATAAATCTTCCTATCCTTATGCACCATTAAAGATCAAAGCAATTAAGAAACGGTTGCAAAGTTAGCCAGTAAACGATGCTGTCTGAATATTACAATTCCATCATCTATTNATCAAAGCAATTAAGAAATGGTTGCAAAGTTAGCCAGTAAACGATGCTGTCTGAATATTACAATTCCATCATCTATTCTATTCATGTTTACCAGTTATAATTTACACATGTATTTACGCTTTCCACTAGCTAGTCTCATTATGCCTATGTTTATCTTCATGTTTCCACCAGTTATCTTCCCTACTCCTGTCACTCAATGGCCCGAAATGGCCTTAAACTAGCAATTTCATTTACACTTTGTATCTGAATCTCATTTACACTTGGAATGCAAATTTCATTTACGCTTTATGCCTGAATCTAATTTATGCTTTGTACCTGGATTTAATTTACGCTTTGTACCTTAAACTATCCATGGCCCAAAAAGGCCTTAAACTAATCACAACCTATCATAGCTTAAAACTGGTGACTTAATGTTTATTTGATTCATTCACTTAAACTACCTAAGGCCCAAAATGGCCTTAAACTATCCAGGGCCTGAAATGGCCTTAAACTATCCCAGGCCCGAAATGGCCTTAAACTATCCCAGGCCCGAAATGGCCTTAAACTACCTAGGGCCCAAAATGGCCTTAAACTATCCAGGGCCCGAAATGGCCTTAAACTATCCATGGGTTGCAATAGCTTTAAACTATCTATTTCAATCACACCTCACCCCTGCACTCAAAAGCCAAAAGCCCCAAAGGCTGTAAACTAACAATTTCATTTACGCTTTATATTTGAACAATTTAGCAATCCGCAATAGCTTCAAACTAGTAACCGCATTAACACTACTCTCAAAAGTAATCATGATTTACCATAATGTCAAAACCTATGATCCTATTTGTGCTTTACATAAAAAGAAAACCAGCAAAGAAGACCATCAAAATTAACACCAAAATTTGTATCAAATACGTTAAAAGAAAGATGTTATCTCTTGTTTCGTTACACCACAATAAAATCTGAGGCTAATTCAGCCAGGCTACGTGTCTCCCTTGTTACCACTATCTCCTGTATCCCCTAGTTCAACTTCTACTTTAAGGAGGTCATCCTCATAGGGGCCACCCTTTGCATGAGGAACCCCTTCGTGAGGGCGGCCCTCTTCATCAGGCTCTCTAGTGGGGGGGCTGTTCACCATGGTATCGACTAGCTTCATTATGCTCTATTTCCTGTAAACCCTCTTCATGAGGACCATCGTTAGCTTCACCCTACTGAGGATTCTCCTCAGGTCACTCCTACGATCAGACATGATACATATATTAACATTGTCGTCAAAACTAAGTATAATAAAAATGCAATAATATTGCAACTAACCTGTGATGGTCCGGCATCAGCAGCAAAGGGGACTTGTTCTAAGCTAATCCATAGACGTTGCATGATTTCGTCCTCGGTGAGCTTAGATCAAACCTCGTCCCTTAGATTAGTTCTAGCCTTTACCTTCCCCTTTTCCATAGGAGTCCATCAAGGTGGTTCGGGGAAAAAAGAAGGGACAGTAGTCTCACCTCCGGGAAGAGTCACTTTCCTTTCCAGAGAGGCATTCACCGTCACTTGTTCCTGGAACTTCTCAAATGCTTTGGAAGTGCCAATAATGTCGAGGAATAGCCGAAGGGACTGAACCTCAATGGCAGAGTTCCTATAATGTTGGTGATAGGCAACACTTTCTTGTTTGTAGACCTGTTTATGATCTTTTTGCGTCTACCCCCACTCTTGGATACTCGTGCTAAAGTCCTTCTAGTCCTAGTTCTTCTGAGCTAGGAGGTCCATTTGCATATGCTACTCAACTAGTTCACAGCTAGTTTGGACACTGTTCCTGATGATACTCCAATAACGGGTGTAGTCAACAATAGCTGTTCTCCAGTCATCGCTTCCCATTCCCTGGGCTTGCAGGAATTCATTCCGCGTTCTTAAATCCCTAGCCTCATCACGTAGAGCCACCCTCTCTTTCTCCAACCTTTGAAACCTCTTCCAAAGTCCTCGTTTATGCTTTGACATTCCCATAAGGAGCAAGTTGAGCATACAACACATTTACACATCTCATCGTAAATGTTGTGTGGCACGACGGTTGCTTCTGATGGAGGTTCTGTGGCATCTAAAATAATAGGCTCTGACGGATCCCATCTGAGGTGAGCTCCTAATAGCATGAAATGACAGTTTGGTAGTTAGGTAGTGTAATGCCACAGTAAAATAATTTCTGCATAATGACTATAACGTACCAGCTTCAGCATCAATTTTCTCTAAGCGACTAATCATGTCTTGGATTACGCCTTCCATGAAGGAAAATTTATCAAGAAATTTTCCCCAAGATCAAGTCGCCACTGTTGCCAAGTGTATGCTTTGGTCACCTGTTACGCAGAATACATTCCATATAAGGAAATGACTGAGACATTACGATGACCAGCACAACCTCTAGAATTTGTCTAAAGTCTACTATGCTGTAAGAATTAAGTTTATCAAGTAACAAATCACTTGCCTTGTCTAGTCCCAGCCGAAAGAACTTTGGCATCCTCAACCGCTACTTCCTCTTCCCATGCAGGAGCTTTTTCACTCCTCACCTTATTGACTAGGGCCTCCTCTTCAGAAACTGAGGCCCCTTCTCTACGTTGTAAGACTATAGCCCCTGTTTCAGGGGTCAACCATTCCACAGCCCTTTCCTTCACTGTCATGCAACATGGTTAGTTAACGTAAGATTTCACTTTTGTTCAACAAATATTACATTATGCAGCGGTGTCTCTGCATAAAACATGACCATTAGTACATTTCATCACTTACCGCCTGGAGGATTACTCCTTTGAAACCTGATTTGCATTTTCTTCCCCACACTACTTGCTGGTTTGGCAGATTCCTTTGTCAAATGAGGCTTTTTCCATGGCACTGATGAATCTACTATCTTGGCGGCTAGATGCTTCCCCTTCGATACATCACTAGTGTAAGAGGGGCTTGCCCCACCCATGCTATGTTGACCCCATGCTCAAGGTGCCACCATACTTCTAGTTGTTACCGACAACGATTCCCCAATCCCTTTAGGAGGGTCTTGCGACCAGATAGTGCCAAAGATATGGCAGATCCATAGTTTGGAAATCTAACTACGGTCTTGTTGCACCCAGGCCCCATTCCTCTGGACCACTAGAAATTTAGCAAAATGCTAGAAGAAAGCTATGAAGAAGGCGAAATGCACGTTGAAACGGGATTCAAGCTTCTTGCAAAGCTTGACCATCTCAACGCGCAAGCCTTCGGCAAAATAGCTTGCCCAATTGAATCGTGTCCTCTCGTCTAGGACCTCTCGTATAATCAGGGCCTGCTCGATGGTGAGAAATCTCTCTTGCGAGAGTGTCTTGGGGAAGGCCTGGGCCCGAAAAAGAGGGTAAAAAGTATGGACTACCTCCAACTCGATCCTTTTAGTGGGGATTCCCTTAACTTCCTTCTTAACCCCTAGCCACTCCTCTATCTCTTGCTGGTACTTGGCACTCCTCTTCGATTTTTCATCTATAGGAAAATCGTCGGAGGGAACATTGAAGAGATCAGCAAATAGTTGAGCATCAATGTCAAAATTTACATGCACATTACGCACACATATGCAAAGACGCTCAACTTCTTTGCTGAAGGAGTTGACTAGGGTTATCATTTTTCCTACAATAGCATCAGGGGTTATGGCCAAGAAAAGGTCCATCAGTCTAGCCTCCTGAATGTTATTGGTTACTACAATTGGGGCCGCTCTATGGCCGAGCCAACGTTGGGCCTCATTTATGTCACCATAATGAAAGAGAATACTATTGGCCTCATGACCAGAGGCCATAATCATAATCTCTTATGATTTCCTGACTGCTAACACAAAAAAATAGGTAAGCCGATACCAACTAATAACATTGACACAATTCATCATCATGATAAAGCTTACCAAGCCTGAAATGTAAAGGAAACAGAGGAATTTTCCGTTGCACATCCGCAACGGTAAGGGAAGGGTCCAAAGTCCACTCCCTATCCAGCCATTTGAGTTTCTTGCATCTAGAAAAGAAGTCGACATAACGGGTAGGGTATTCTAGGATGTCGAACGCCAGTTGTTCCATGACGACAGCCCACACGTTTCTGATAGAGGTAAACTCTCCTATAGCACTTTCGGCTAATGACAATGTATCATTATTGCCCATAAGACCGCTTTCATTGATGAAAAATCTACACCATAGATAATCCATTTACGCTCAACACACATTTGAACAGTAGTTAGCACATTACAATACTGCGAAGCGAAATAAAACTTACCTGCCTGCGTAATGCACGGTACCAAGTGGATTCTGAAAGTAGGTTGTGAGATGACAAGCCATGAACAAAGTGTTACAGGCATGGTAGCAGTTAAACCTAGGCATCTCCTAGATCCAACCCAAACGCCTCAAATCCCTGACACTCCATTCTCAGTCTTGCACCTGCACAGTTTCGATCGCATCATCTAATAGAAATGCCAAGATGCTTTGTGTTGAACCAACCAATAATATCTCTAAAATAGCAGCAGCTTCATCACCTGGTAGATGCGACCAGATGATTATGTTGTAATTACGAAGAAAAAATTGCAAAAAATCCTGCGCACCCCTTCAGAACCATACCGCCTCCTCCTTTATACGAGAATGAGGAGGAGGAACATTGGCCGTGGGAACATGGTTGTAGCATAGAACGTCCACAATGTCCAAAACGATTAGGATGGATTTTAGCATAATGCTATATGATAAAAAAAACATATTACTGTTAGACAAATTATTTAGATAGGAACATTCATCACACTACACTAGGGTTTGCAAGATTCTCAGAAAATTATAGAGTACATTGGAGACGCATGACCAAAATCGTCCAAACCCTTGCAACAGCTCAAGGTTTGTCTTTGACAACGATGATGAAAGCAACACTACGTATTACCCTAGCATACCAGATAACTATTAGAAATAATAAAAAAGAAAACGAAAATAGGACTCCAATTACGCCACACATGAATACAGTACTTAGATTTTTTTTTCAGCTATACATCTACATAGCATTACTCCATACTCCCTAAACTTTCATAACAATACAAAGTTTGGCAAACGGAAATAGCCTAGCTCGCGTAAACAAACATTAACGCCGATGCAACATGCGTATTGAAAATAAAAACAACTACGACATTGTAACAAACATGACAATAGTGCAAAGGGGTAGATGACGATTTACTGGTTGAGTGGAGTAACTTCCCAAGCCTCTACTCTAGCCTGTGAAGCCCGCTGCAGACTCCCTTTCACTTCATCAATCCTGGCCAACTTGGCATTCTTTCCTTTGACCTTTGGTGCCATGGCTGCAATCAAACAAAATCTGCATAGTCATCTGCTCGCACTTTGCTTATGCTCCCTTTCTGCTATAGCTAGATCCAAATTCGCGATATCGGTAACCTATTTTGAGTATGAACCACTGGTTTATAAACAAAACACTTAAAACTAACTAATTCTTTCTGCTCGATCGACGCAGAACTTTCCCAAAATGCTGGTGTCAATATGACATGGGGTGCGAAGAAAAGGGCATTAATTTCATAGATATCGCACGAGTTACAGTCTGAAACGACCCTAAATAAATACATGGCTTATTACCTCGTAATCTGGTCGCATTAACTACTGTCTGTGCAAACTTTCAAATCCAATTATTTTGACACGCTAGACACACCACGTTACATCTTGCATTCTATTTCATATGTTAGCATCTAGGAAGCCTAGCTTGCCATTTCTTTTTACAAACTATGCATATTTGTAACCATCCACTAAGACCTTAAACTGGAAAATCCTCTGACATGCAATTCTGATGCAGAAACAAACAAACATTTATCATTCAATAGATGGGCAGAAAGACAATGTAACAACTTCCTTTTTTGGCGATTTTGCAGGNGGGCAGAAAGACAATGTAACAACTTCCTTTTTTGGCGATTTTGCAGGGTCATTTGCAAATGGACGCAACTTTATCTGCATCCTTAGCCTTAACAAGGCTGTATGGGAAGATAATTAGACAGTTCAATCACACGCTAGTAGGAACGAACCTTTCCCTTTACGACGCAACCAGAGCAACATTGAAAACATCCCCAGACTGGCCAGAACATCTGGCCTGAACACTCGACCTGGAAGCTGGTGATGTAACCAAGGACCCTCTCAGTGAGGTCCCTGTGGTTATGCACAAGGGTGAAAATAAAACTCTGAGGGTTAGTTCTCTCCTAGACCAAAAGATGCAAAGTGACATAACACGAGTTCTCCAAAACAATGCAGCCGTATTTGCGTGGTCATATGAAGACATGTCAGGTCTAAACCTGAGACTGATATAGCACAACATAATTTTAGATCCATGCATCAAACCAATTAGACAGAAGGCACGAAAGATTAAGCTAGAAATTACGCTAACAATGCATAATGAAATCACCAAATTATATCAGGTTGGTTTCATTCGCGCCATTGATTACTTAGACTGGGTGTTCAATGTTGTAGTTGTGTCTAAGAAAACAAGAGGTATACGCATCTGCATAGATTTCTGGGATTTGAACAAAGCTACGATTAAGGACAATTTTCCGTTACCTAGTATCGACCAACTGATTGACACAACAGTTGGTCACGTGCCATTCAATTGACTATGACATTCATGACACCTTGGGGAACCTTCTGTTACACCATGATGCCTTTTGGACTAAAAAATGCTGAAGAAACATATCAATGAGCCATGACATACATCATTAGTGACTACCTCTTAGGGAGATTGAATGACTACGTGGATGACATAGCTGTCAAATCCATAAGGTCAGAAGATCATTCAGAGGACCTAGAGTTAGTCCTTAAACGATGTCTCGAACATGACTTATGGCTCAACCCAAAGAAATGCGTATTCAGAGTCAAAATCGGATGCATGTTGGGGTTTGTGGTATCAAATTCTAGCATCTGAGTTGACCCTGATAAGGTTAAGGCCATCGTTAATTTAACGCCACCTACAAACCTCAAGGAACTATGTGGGTTACAGGGCATGATTTAGTTTATCAGGCGGTTCATTTCAAAGTTAACAGATAAATTACACCAACATCTCTTGAAGAAGGGTGTTAATGTTGAATGGACCGATGACTACCAGCGTGCATTTTACAATTTAAAAAAGGAGCTACAACATTTGCCAACAGTTTTCCCGCCACAAAGGGATCAGCCTTTTTACATCTATCTAGCTAACTCAGACGTATCTATAGTTGTGCTACTTTGCCAAAAAAGGAACAATGGGTCATAAGCCCCTATCTACTACCTCAGTCATGCTCTATTTGCGTACGAGACAAGGTACAATGAAGTGAAGTGTAACTGTTTGGCATTGGTTTTCACACTAAAAAATGTAGGCATTATCTCTTCTGCAGTCAGGTTAATATCATTTGCAAAAATAATGTTCTGCGAGCTATCTTGAATAACTTGTATGAGAGTAGTAGGATAGCTCGCTGGAAGGCTATTACGATGAAATTCGATTTATATTATGTTGGCCAGTCGTCCACCAAAGGCCAAGCCATAGCTGACTAATTAGCAACATCGCTGATTAACGATCAAGCTACAATAGAGCCAGAATTCCCGGATGAACATGTACATAGTTTAAGCCCTGTGTCAACAGGCCTGGAAGCAACATTATACTTCAACGGGGCTTCAACCACTAGAGGCGACAGTGCCACCACCATTATTACACTTTCTCCTGATTATGTGCATCCATCAGCTTACCGCCTGACATTCCCTTATATGAACAATGTGGCAGAGTATGAGGGGCTCCTTAGAGGATTGTTGACAGCCAGAGAACTTAAAGTTCAACACCTAGAAATCCGAGGCGATTCAATGCTTGTCATCAATTAAATCAAAGGAGTCTACACCTGCAAGGCTATGCACCTATAGCCCTATTACGATATGGCTAAAGATCTCCTGAAATAATTTGTGACAATCGATGCCCAACACGTGCCATGTAATGAAAATGCTATGGCCGATGCACTAGCCACATTGGCGCTAAACGTGCTGCCACACTTGTTTGCCACTTGGCCTGCTTTAATGATGGAATGCACGGATCCTGTCATTCAAGCTATACAAATCCCTTCATTAAATGTAGGAGGTACATCAGAATGGTATGACAACATTAAAACTTACCTTCTGCATGGCGAACGACCGCACGAGCTAACACATGCGCAAAAAGATGCAGTGTGCAAGCATGCCAGGCAATACATCATCCTTGGAAATAGTACTCTCTATAGACGCTCTTTCGATGAGGTATTGCTTACCTGCATTAACAGTGACCAAGCATAGCGAATAGTTAATAAAGTCCACGAAGGGCTGTGCAGAGGACACGTAGCCCCACGAGCAATGATCGCTAAAATCAGATGCTTAGGGTACTATTGGCCATACATGAAAAAAGACTGCCTTGCCAAGGTTAAGATGTGTGACACGTGCCAGTGTTATGTAAATTTAATACACGTGTTAGCAACTGAGTTACACACGACCTAGATTACTTGGCCCTTCCAATGATGGAGACTGGACATCATAGGTCCCATCATGCCTTAATGTTCCATAGGACATAGCTTCATTATCACCACCACCGAGTATTTTACAAAGTGGGTTGAGGCTATCCCCCTACGAAAGATTACATCTCAACAGGTTTGCCATTTCATCTTAGACAATATTGTAACCAGATTTGGATTTCCTATGACTATCGTGACTGACAATGGACCACAATTTAGTAGCACAGAAACCAAATCTTTTTGCAATAATCTTGATATCAAGTAATCTTTTTCTTCACCTTATTACCCACAAGAAAATGGTCAAGCAGAAGCGACAAACAAAGTAATTATCAATCTACTTAAGAAGATGCTCAGCAGTAACAAAAAATGATGGCATGAAAAAATCCTCTACATGCTATGGGCATATCGTATGACGTGTAGAACAACCATAGACAGGATGCCCTATAGCCTGGTCTACGAGTTCGAAGCAGTGTTGCCATTGGAATTACAGGTTTCCTCATTGTGGATGGCCCTATCCATGGTTATAAATGAGACTCAACACAATGAATCTAGAATCATGGATTTAGATTTAGTGGAGGAGAAACGCATCCAGATGCTCGACACCATTGAAAGATATCAAGATAAACAGAGATAGAAGCATTGGCACAACCTGCATCAACGACTAATCGAGAAAGAAGAATTAGTTCTCAAGGCCATTCGTGAACCAGCAGGCAAGTTCTCTGCAAACTGGGAAGCCCCTTTCCTTGTCATAGGTGCATACGGCAATGGAGCATTCAAGTTAGCAGATACCGACGGCAACGAACTACCAAATCTAGTGAATGATCTGTATCTAAAGTGGTATTACATCTGAACATCGACTTAGCTCAAACTCAGGTAACAAATGTTTGCTATGACGTAAAACTGGCAAAGTTGTACACATTCGCTACAATGTAAAACTGGCACTTCTTGCATGTGTCCACCAAGACGCTAAACTGACAAAGTCTTCCATTGTTCGCCATGATGTGAAACTGGCAAGGTAAGCACACGTCTGCTGAGACGCTAAACCAGTACAGACTTGTCCCTGGGTCATGACATAAAACTGACACCCACAGCATGGTCTGCTAGGACCATAAACTAGCCCTTCCACCATCTGTTACGATGTAAAACTAGTAGATTTCAGTCTGCCCAAATGTTAAACTGGGACCACGGTCTGCTGAGACTTAAAACCAGCAACAATGGTCAACTAGGATCCAAAACTAGAATCTGTCAATAGCCAATCCATGAAGCAAGCAAGTGTGATCATTCTTGCACAACATCCCTACCAAATACAATGGGTAAGGCGTTGGGATAGATGCAATGCCATTACCCCATCGGCATTTTGCTGATTCCTCAGACATGCCGAAAGGCATACTACTGACCCCTCAGAGATGTTGCTACGACGACCACTCTGTAGCTGCACCTCCTAGGATCAACTTCGCCACTTGGGGCCACAAAGAAACTATGATCATGTGCAATCTTAGCAGCCTCCATCCATCACCGTCACCAAGCTCCAGCCTAGCAGATTTATCTAACTTGTTCTTTATCCAATCATTTGAGCAACATGAATCTGGCTCTCGATGGTGGTTGCATGAACTATGGCACCAACATTGGGATGCTTACTCCCTGTTACGGTTCTTGTTTCATGGTCTACACTCTCCTTTTCACTTTAGACAGCGCTTGTTTCAACAGGCTCCCTCCTTAGTGATCAAAACGTTTGTTTCTGGCTCTCTATTCTTTGTTATGTTTGGCAGGTTACTTGTTACGACAGCGTTGATCGAGAACACTTTCATTAGAAGGTGAGTTGTTATGGCGTTCTGAGGTGGCTGCTTAGACTAGTCTGGCTACTTAGAAGTGCAAACCCTACCTCTCCCTCCATTAGATGCTTTACTCTATTTTTCTCTTTCCTTATCCTTACAATCATCCTTACCTTCGTCTCTGCTTGTACAGAACGTGAGCATTAAGTCAATCCTTTTGCATCATCATGTCCACGAACAGGCGTAATGCAGCTCACCTTGTGGGATGTAATTTGCACTCTTTCAAAAAAAAAAAGTGCAGGGGGTAACACTTGGAAAAATGGATGTAAAACAACTCATCTAGGCCATACAGGCGTAACAAAACTCATCCTTGCAAGCCTCCCATATGCAATGTGCCGACATAACCTTTCACAAAAAAATTAGCAAAACGACATAATGACTTTTCAGAAAAGCTCCATGTTCATGTATTTGAGTCTTCCCCGAACCTACCATCTCTAACTCCTGTAAGATCCCTCATATACCCTACAGCTCTCCATCCTCGCACTTCTAAGTTTGACAAGAAGACATTTGAGCAGTCTCCGACATACACTGTTGATGCCTTTACCTTTTTGGTGTTTCGTATTCTTTGTTGACGTTTAGAGGGCTTGCCCTCTAAACGTCAAAAAAGAATACGAAACACCGTGAAAATTTCGAGGCCTCGACGGTTTAGCAAAAAATCNGGGGCCATTGAAACACCGTGAAAATTTCGAGGCCTCGACGGTTTAGCAAAAAATCTGGTGATTTAGGCAAAGGGTCGCAACAAGGCATGATATAGCAAGTTCCTTTTCAGATTAAAAGCCTATCTTATCACGTTGTGTGACACAGCACAAATGAATTCCAGAAGACAACAAAACGATAGGTGCACAGCAGTAAGTTTTCGATCTTTCAAAATCTCTATGTTTTGAGAACCTTAGTTTTTTGGCATCTTACGTTGTATTACGCAACATGGCGTAATGCAGCGTAATGTCAGAAAAGAATCCACCACAACATCAAGGACGGAAAATGTCCAAAAACTTTAGCAACACTTCGATTTTTTGTAAGTGTACTATTTCATGCTAGATTAGGCTATGAAGTGTAATCTGGCATGGTGTAGCGTAATTAAGCAGGGTGCAGCGTAATACAAGCATCAGTAGTCCATGCAGCGTAATACGCTCTCCAGCGTACTGTAGCGTAATCAAGAAATCGCCTGTCGCCAAAGCTTCAATGAGAGCGGTTTATGTTGCATTACGCTTTATAGCGTAAGGTAGTGTGGCACCATAGACCTCAACAGCCACCACATCAAGTCAATGGCATTTTGCAAATTCAGGACACGTGTCACCTAAACCATGTTTTTCTCCTAACCCTATCCTTGTAAATGCTCCAGTTGACGAAGATCAAAAGGGGTTGGAAAATTTTTTCTCTTTCAAGATTGGCAAAAGAGCAAAAAGAGAATCAGCGATTGTGAGAACATCAGAGGTGATTGGCAAGAACTATTGATCAGAAACAATCGGCTACCAGATATTCTCCCCTGGGTCTGACTTCCTTGTGCCTAGATTGGCTAGAACAAGGTAGATTGATCCTCACTTGTTTCATCTTTAGATAACTTTCTTGTTACTGGCATGTGCTTCGTCCAAACCGAAGCCCGCCTAAAATCATTTTATCAAACATATTGTTTTCATAAATTAAATCCTAGATCTTATGATCGTATTTCCTACAAAATCTGATCCCTTGCATCCTAGTTATATGAATTTGGCAATCTCATCTAAATTGTTTACATTGTTTTCAATTACTTTCGGGATTAACAATATTGCATTGCCTTATAAAGAATCTTCATTTTGCCATCAAATTATTACAAAAATTTTACTGATTAGGTAAGTCCCTGTCTAATCAACAAGACCATTTAGGGCACCTCAGATTCATTTTCTCTCCAGCATGGTCCTCGCACAGATATGGGGTTAGAATTGTGTACACGGACTTTCGTTTGGTATTTCCAGCAATCGACGTTTTCCGTCGTTACATAACCCAAGGCAGTTCCACCAACCCTTAACGTATTATCCAAGTGGAACTCCACCACATCCCATCAGATAGCATCAGCAGTGGCAATACCCACAATCATGGGGGATGCCATTGCCAACACAGTAGTACCCTTACCGGCAGCCTGACCCTTATGGATATTATGTGCAGCAGCCGATTTCTCCAAGTGACTCTATGAGTCACTCAACCCCCAACCATCACTACCAAGTTCGGGAGTACTTCAGAAGGACTCCTTCTCCTCCAGGAGACAGCTCACACTCTTTCCATTCTCCTAATCCATCCGCACCTCTTCCACCACAAGCAGTTCCCATAACACCTCCTGATCTAACAATGCAAGGGGAACTTCCTCCTCAACCGCAGCAACGTCACACTATGAGAGCTATAAATATCCAACCTGCTATTGGTTCTGACAACTGTAAAAAGAGAAGACCTTACTTCAGAACCAAAACCCCAGATAAACTCTTGCAACAACAAGCGGTTAAGGCCATGAACACTCCTCCACCATCTAACACTTCGGAGCACCCTTCAATCCAACAAAGCGTAACGCATACGGTTATGTTAACGCATACCATAATTGACTGGATTAAGGTGGGCCACCTTCTCAGGAAACTAACTGACCCTGGGAGTCCCTTAATCTATTTGCAGATCATCGAAAATGAACCACATAGGGATCTTCTTGACTCAGGTTCTGGAGTCAACTTAATTTCACGAGAGATGTATCACGCTTGGAACCTGCCCCAACTTAAGAAAAACAACATTCAACTAGAGCTGGAAGACCAGTCTGTCACCATTTCCTTGGGATTGGTGGAGGACATCATTACCACTATGTGTGGTTGGTCTTACCCAGCTGATTTCTTGGTGATTGAAGTTAACAACAACGAAGGGGACTTCTCAATTATAATGGGAAGGGCATAGCTAAGCACAGTAGATGCATGCCTTAGGATCCGTAATCTTTCCTTAGAAATATCTAAGATAAACATTTTTGGAAAGATCAAGAACATGAAAGTTCCATGCATCACATACAGTGATTCATCGGGTGATGACATGGAGGAAACACCTCCATGCGATAGGTTTGCCCATGAAACTTTGAACCAAAGATGCCTGTATGTAGCAACCACACAAGAAGTAGTAGACACCCCATGGTTGACAGCTCGAAGGAGCAGAAAAATGTGCATGGAATGAACTGAGGAAACCCATGTCAAAAACAAAGGCATAGACACATTAGAATATGAGCATCGCCAACTTCCATCCCTCAATCTAAGATCATCAATTGGGAGAAGTTGGGCACTTTTACGAAATTCCAATAAACGTTCATTATTTTGGATCTCTCCCTTACAACTTAGTCATGGGAGATATGGCCACCTATGGTAATCATATGAGGCCCTCAGTTCTTTTTCGATTTTTGTTTTACACATTTTTGTTTTACAAATTTCATTAACTTTTCTCATTTTTTTATATCATCATTATACTTTTCCAGTTTGTGTGTGTGTGTGTGTGTGATCCACCTTGTAAGTTTGTCCCATAATAAGAATTCTTCATGATGGTATGAATTGTTTTCATATTGATTGCTAATGTTTGGTTTTTACCTTTAAGTCACAATGTTGATACTAAGGTATGTTTCTTTTGATATGGTAGGCAATGAGACCACTTCATTCGGCCATCCACTCGTTTCTATGATCTCTCTCGGCTTAGAAATGTACAGTCCCTTTCTAATAAGAACTTTAACGAATCGCTGACTGGGTATTTCTCAAACTAAGAAAGGACTCAAGGATTGAAAGGGGTGTGACTTCAAGGGAACTTGATACTTTTGTGTTGGTCATTCTCTTGGGTGCTTGAATGTTTCTTCTTGAGTTTTCTTGTCGTTCTGATGTTACCCGATTATCAGAAGCTGAGACAATAAAAATAAGAAGTATTTGCATGGTGTGGTTCTCATGCATAAAAACACAAAACACAAAAAAAAAAAACTAAGTGAGAATTCAAAACACACCCCTTAAATGAATAAGCTTGGGCTACAAGCACTAGTTATGGAACCAAAAGTGTTCCATCTAACTAAGGCCCTTCTCGCTTCCCATTCTTTGAATTGTTTTGTTGGAATGGTGGTGGCTATTGGAGCATGCATTCTTGTTTCCCAAGTGGATGGTTTAACCGAATGCGTTGATGCAAAGTCATTAGATGTGGTTGGTTTGAGGCCGGAGTTGGAATGAGATTTGCCAAGTCACATTAATCATCAAACACACAAGGGGCTGTACACCACCTTGTTCTTGGAATTCCATTCCATTTCTCTTCTCTCCATCCTTCTTTCCATTGTTCACCTCATTACCGGTTGTATCATTAGTGTATATATTTTGGTTGATGCATTGTTTTCTTTTTGGTAAATTCTTGTGGTTAAAACTTTAACTCTTGTTCCATATGAAATTCGCAGGGCCTACGGACTCTTTGAATGTGGGGTTTTCAGGGCATTAAGGGCATNTGGACTCTTTGAATGTGGGGTTTTCAGGGCATTAAGGGCATGAGCCTACTTTGGGGAGGACCCCCTGGCATTCCTATTTGGAACCTTAGTTAAATTCTTTCCCTTAACATTTTGCAATTAATTTATTTTGTTCATTTTCATCTTGACATCCATTTCATCGATGCCATAGTTGTTCCTTTTTCTCTATCTTTCTTACTCCTTTTCTTTTTCCATTCTAACGCTACTGGAGGTTCGTGATTAGTCATGGGGGTACAAGGCCTGATTTTTTTTGATTTTTTCCTAGCCCCGATATTTTTGATTTTCTTCCTTACCCCTACACCTTTGGTAGTCATCAGTAACATATTCCTAGATCCATATCAGCCATACCACAACCTAGCCAATGAGTTTACACCGAAGCAAGGTATCAATTACATGATGATTCAATTACCCTTGCTAATATACGATTGTGTTGTGTGTGTAGATGGTGGACATGCAACAACGGATTGGATTTGGAGTAAACACTTGGAATGAAGCAGTGTTGAAGCAGCTATGCAAGGAGCAAGATCGATGACGCGCTTACAGATGGACAACGAAGGTGTAATCTTGGCGTTGGCAGCAGCAACACTTCTCTCTCTCTCTGTTTCTCA
>MNCI01036996.1:0-82205 GCA_015680685.1 Gnetum montanum
TTGTTGTTTCTATTTGAGGAACTTTAAGGTATATGAGTGGGTGCTCTTCTTTCATAGTTGTTTGGGATAGTGGGTTGTTTTCCCTCAGCCATTGCTGCTACCATTGTTTTGGATTTATCTTTCCTTATGTGTTGGCTTCTAAAGGCTGAGTAGGCTGGGTCATTACTTTTTTGTGCTGCTTCTTCTATGTCTTTGATTTGTACGAATGCTTGGCTCAATGTGCGGGCTTTCAGGTAGTAAAGGTTTAACTTAATAAAGTCATTCACCACTGATTTGAGGATAGTGAGTAAATATGTTTCGGGGATAGGTTCATGAAGTTAGTTTAAGGTTGCACTCCACCTTTGGATAAATTTCTGTGTTGGCTCTAAAGGCGCTTGTTTAATTTGAATCAAGCTATCTAATGTGGCTTCAGGTTTTAAGTAGTACTTGAAATGGGTGATAAACTGATGCAGCAAATTCTCTAAAGAAGATATGGAGCTACGGGGTAAAGATCGGTACCAGTCTAAGGATTTTCCGGTTAAGGACATTACAAACACTCGCAAGATTACATGGGGCCATGCTTGAAGTAAAAGGCTTTCGGTTCTAAATATCACTAGGTGGGCATTTGGGTCCCCTTCTCCATTGTACTTGGTCAGTTGAGGTAATGAGACTTCTTTTGGCAAGGTCAAGGGTGGAACTAATTAGGTCATCTTGATAGAAATCTAGTACCTTGACTTCCTCATTGTTGAAATTTTTAAGGCGTTTTAATTCCTATGCCAACGAGTGCATCATTTTTTGTGTGTCTGCCCATTCTTGAGCGGTAGGCAAACCAATGGATTAAATTGATTATGGATGATAATGGTTTAACTGTTGCATCGTTTATGGAAAAGCAGGTTGTTGGACTAACATTTGTTGTGGTGGGATGGTATTCGGGATTGAGACTACTGGTGGAACCCATTGCCCAACCACATGTTATGAGGCAACACCTTGAATATGTTGGGTAGGAGTAATGGGTGGATGTGGAAGCTGGTATGACTGACGGTATTCCAATTACTTGAGGTTGGAGGATTGGCCCTGCGTTGGTTTGGGGGAGTTGTTGGGACTGCACTGGTGGAGGAATGATGGAAGTGGATGCATCAGAGTGAATGTTATTGAGCACGGAGAAGATAGGGATGGAATGGGAAACATGTGCTTGAATGTTTGTGGATAAAGAAGGAAACATAGTTTCTTCTAGGAAAGGATGGGATAATAGGTTTAGGTGGGCATGGGGGCTAATAGTATGGTATGATTCTCCATGTTCAGATCGGGCTGCAAAGTCATCTTCTTCATCTTGAGGCTCTATGGGAGGTAGTTGTAAGGCTTGACTTCTAGTCATAAGAAGTTGGGATATGAGTTTATGATGGTTTTTAGATAGTGGGATTATGTCAAAAGCTGAAGGGATAAAATCACGTCCTCCTTTATGGATGACTTCATATTCTCGCTTAGCTTCCCTCTCTATACGATCAATGGGTAGGTTGGCTTGGATCTTAACACAGATAAAATTATATTGTTCAGGTGTAAGAGTTGCATGAATAGGGCCTTTGCCTTGTAGCCTGAGGGATTGGCATGTAGGGCCTTGAGGATTTATGTGTTCAATAATGGTTATCGATTCCGTAGCAGTCACAGGGTTTGAAGCAATTGGTAGTGTTACTGGGTTGACTTGGGAAGATTCCATGATAAATGTGAATGGACTGGGATAGACAAATGGAGTTGGATCGTAAGCAGTTGTAGTGTAGGGTAACACAAGCTTAGTGTGATCAACAGGGATGAAGAGACTCAAATGGGCAAGATGGATGAGTTTTGATAGGTAGTGAGGTTTTAATCAATTACAAGAAAGTGGCCCTCCTTCTAACGCCAAAAACAGTATTGACCTAAATCGTCAGTGTAAGGCTGGAAGGGAAACAGACACCGAGAGATCGTTGGGTAGGCACAGCTGACCCTGCCTTCTCTTAAGGGCAAGATGGAAAAGGGAACGAAGGCAGAGTTCCTTGGATGGTTTGCATGCAAATCAACCAAGGACTTTCCCGAGCGTAAGCTACGGCTAGCGCTGGGGTTATCGGCAACAGGATGTAAACGGAATGTAGACAACGATACGAAATGTAAATAAAGCATACAGAATTATGAATAAAGCATAAACAAAGTTATATTTGTAAAGCATAAACAGAACTAAATACTGTAAATGGGAGGCAATAATGAAACTGTATTATTATTGTTTAAAAAAATGTGAACTGGTCAAAGCGTAGTTGCACAAGTGTGAATGGCAAGTCAAATGCCTAGCCCCGGAAAGATATGACATGATGATGCAATGATGAAATGGGATGAGTGTGAGAAGAACTTGGAAGCCAAAAATTGGATGTGCCAAGCGCCCAAGGATTGCAAGTTCTATTCTCCTTCAGAATTTCCAATCTCTCCAATCTTTGCCTCTTCCTCTCCCTTCTCTCTTGCTGCTTTTGCTTTGCTTCTCTTGCCTCCTCCCAATTTGTGTGAATTGATGGGGTATTTATAGGATTGGGCTAGGGTTTTGGCTAGGGTTTTCTTTGACCAGGTTCAATGCATCTGTGCTGGATAGTTGTACACGAGTTGGATGTGTGTTGGCAATTGCATACTTTGACTAGGTTCAATGTATTTTACAACTTGTGGGTCNTAGCCCTAGTCCGCTTGGAAAATATTATATATATATATATATATATATATCTTTTTTTTACTTTTCAGACCCTTAATCAATTCTACGTGCTCTTAAATGCTTAATCAACTTTTGTGTAACTCTGCAAAGTTTCAGTATCTTCCGTTGCTTTTAACATGAACAAAAGTTAATTTGCATTCCAAAGGAATAGTCTGTGCATCAGCAAAAGGGTTACATTGGTAGTGGTGGCTATTTGGATTTCTTCCCAAAGTGATTAAGGCTTTCCGGATCTACAGTTCTACACAGCATCTGCAATTACTTGATTTGGTTTGAGAATTATTGTTGGTGCACATGGAATCTCCGCCATTTAAACTTTTGTACTTGAATAGTCCAAATCATGGCTGCTAGCCTACTGCTGCTGCTTGGCCTCTAGGATTATCTCTACTACTAATTTTTTTGAAGATGTAGTACACCACCAACTGAATCATTCCAAGCACGGATCCTATGCAATTGGGAATTGATGATTGTAGATGCCACTATGCCAACTGTGCCCACTCAAAATTTGAATAGTTGGCCTGGCGCTGGAGTTCGAGCTTGGATAATGCCGATGACTGAAAATGTGTGGCCGTGGCAAGTAGCATAGGAGACAGCAACGTGGCAGGCGTAGGAGATAGCGACGTGGCCGGCAGCGTAGGAGTGGCAGCACAGAAATAGCAATGTGGCAGTGGCCGCGGGAGCAACGAGAGACGTGGCAGGCAGCAAAAAGTGAGGCTCCTTGGCCAGGAACTTCTGCTTAGCGTAGACATTCATGTAATCGTTGAAAACGTAGGGAGGGTAAGCCTCAGCAGCATCAGCATCATGAACAAGGAGAGAAGAAGAAGGTTGGATCAGCGTCTGTAGATTGGGATTAGAATAAGGGGCAACGGACATGCGGGTGGAGTTGGGGGTGGCGTAGATGCGATGCCAGGAATTGTGGAGGCAACTGTTGGAGATGGCCTCCAATTGATCTCCCATGTTAAGCATGATTGAGTAATTCAGCGGTTGCACATCCACCCAGTGCCCCTCCTTGCTTTTGCACTGAAGCCCTACAACTTGTTCGTCAATATGTCTTTTTGTGGTGTCGGTTACTGCCCTCTGCAATTGGGCTTCCATCCTTGAATTGTAGAGAAATCTGGAGAGAGAAATTTCCATTCAAAGTACTAAGCTAAAATTAGTGGTGTTTCAACTATGGAATTTTCATTATGGGTGTCCTATTCCAAATAAATAGGGAGATGGACACCATACAATTTGTAGCTTCTTTTAGGACTAAGGTTAATTACTTATTCTAGCCTTACCTTGAACTTCAAATAATTCTTGGTGAACTTTATTTTAGAGGATATCCAATTAATAACATCCCTAATCAAATTGGCCCTAGGTCTAAAGCTAATTTTGTGTAAGGTTGTCTGCTAATAAAAATTCCTTGATTCTTATTCATCACTAAAATCTTTTATATGGAACTCTTGGGCATAGTTATGATTTTCATCATGGTAAAGGAATGGCTATGGATCGTCTTCTTTTGAATCCTGAAGCTTCAAATCTTCATTTGATTTGGTCCTTTACATAGCTGAAAAATAGACAAATCGAATTTCTAAAAATATTTTGTGAGGGTCTGAACAGGTATATCTTGGAATAATAGGTTAGTTTCTTCTTTCATTATGATATATTTCTTCATCATGATGAATGTCTAGCCTTGTTAACTACTTGGATTGCGAATGAATTTTAGGCTTTGCTCCCCATTCTTACCACTTTGTGTGATTCTTGTTAAGTTTGCTAGAAGCTCTCTCAAAAGTTATTTGTGCAATGTTAATAAGAACTAAGCCTCATATGTCTTTAAGAATGATTCAAAATGCAATATGTCTCAAATGGCCTATATATTTATTCATTTTAATCCTTCTATCATTATACTTCAATCTTAATTCCTTTGACTAGCCCATTTAATTTTAAAATCTTGGAGATCTCTATCGAAGAACCATTCCTTTGTTATTTAATGTGTTGGAGAGGATTGGTTAGGCCCCTTTTTAAAGTTGAATAATGATCATTTTTTAATTTTGATCTATATTTTAGGTCAAGTTCAAGCTTGAATTGGGGATAAATTTACCCTAAATTGGGCATGAAAAGTATTTTCTCCTTTTTCGATCTTACAAAAATGGAAAAATTGGCCTTGGCTAGTTTGTGAAAGTGCAATTTTCTCCAATTTGGATGTTCACATAGCTAAATTAGAGAAAATAGGTTCTAGTCAAGTTATGAAATGGGTCAGTCACACTTTTCTCCAATTTGACTTTTCAAAGAACCAAAATGGAAAAAATGGACCTTGGCCAATTTGGAAGTGGGGAAAAGATGGTTTTCTCTAGTTTGGATTGCCCTATGGCCAAAATCAAGAAAATAGGTTCTAGCCAAGTTAGCACTTTTCTCCAATTTGAGTTTTCTAATAGGAAAAAAGCCACTTAGATATTTCCATTTTTTTCATAAACGGTATAGCCATTACTTAATTTGAACATGCCTTTTTCCTTAATTTGCTAATCAGGAAAAAGTAACCTTGATGTAAGATGTCATTTCCTATAGGATTCTAAACCATAAAATAAAACTTCAATCCCATATGTTGTTCATATAATTTTTTTTGATTTGAACTAAGATTCAAACTTGAGAATTTATAGCCAATATAGAGTATGAGATAACTAATTTTAGATGCTTCATATTAGGATAGAATCAACTCTTCCTACCCTATGAAAAATATGAAGTATAATTTATATTCTAATCTTCCAATTGGCCAATATGCCCATTTAACTTCTAATTTATCTTGACGAATCATTTCTTTCTGCAATTCATAAAATGAGATTATTTTGGCCTAAAACCTTTTATTCCATTGAAAGTCAAACCTGCAACCTTTCTTTTGAAGTATAACTGTATCGAAGTTATCATTATAAATTGGTCATTAAAGCTTTTGTTGAAACTTGAACCCATAACCCTTTCAGCCTAAATTTTACAAACAACATTTAGCTTACTTTCTTCAGCCTTGTTTTTCATGTAAAACTTAACTAGCCCATAATGTTGCACATCATGGCTTGATTTGATTTTTACATTAAACATTAATTTCATCAAATATAATTTTTGTCCTATTAATGACCAAAATATCTTCAACAAAATGATCCCTAACAATTTTTTTGTTTAATATATTGAATTATATGCAAATGCACAATTTGCCTTCCATGTGGGCTATAATAAAAAGTGGAAGAATTCATTTACTATCCACAATAGAATAAATGAATCCCAAGTTAAGAAATATTTCAATTTCTTACTTAGGAATCTTACTAAGCTTGGAATTCAACCTATGTTGGGGTCAATGCCCAAGATTCATTATAAGATCTATGTATATGTAATATTGGCATATACATAGATAAATGCATGTGATTTCATTATATAATCATGAAAATATTGTTTTCCTTTTGTTGATTATCTTTAATAATTGTTTTTCTCCTCTATTAGCTTAGCATTAATTATTTCTAGATTATCATTTTTTAGGAATAGATATCCAGAAGATTTCAATAATGTTTCCAGTTTAATAGATTTTAGCATGAACTCTTCTAGAACTTTCAACTGCCAAAATCAATTTCTTCTTCTTGTATAAGACCTAATTGGGAAATTTTTTATCTAATCCCTTCCATCTCATCTAGTTTTTTAATGTAAGAATAGGTAACTCTTTCAACTATTTTCATGCCCCACTGATTGTATTCTTATTTAGTAATTGTTGCTTATAAGCATTTGTTTACACACACTTACTCTACACAGTAACTATATGTTAGTATTATAATCTTTTTAATGCTATAGAATTTGTATATGAAATTACACATGATATTATTGTATGTGATGCATGGAACTTGCTTCTTCTCTATGATGTCATGTTTATTCTCCTTACCAATCTCCAAGGAGAGATTCTAAATTCTTAGCTTAGCATTAATAGTACTAAGTCATACTCTTTTCATAATGATAGAGAATTCACCCTTGCTATTTTCCATGTGGATTATAATAAAATCTATGCAATAGGTCCATCCAATAATGGTAGTTATCACATCATCCACCTATCCTAATGAAATAGTGATTAACTAATCTATAAGCTCTAGCCTAATTAACTAGATATGAGCCTTGCATGAGAAATTTTCTATAATCTACAAATAAATCAAGGAGATTTCTAAGTGCATTCTCCTTCTTGAAAGAGCTCTCTCTTTCATCTAATTAGGTATAGCTTGTGTGAGCATTGCATTTTTAAAGTTAGGCTCTTGGTCTATGATCATTACTGGTTCTGTTATGAGATTGAGAGAAAATTATGTGAGTATTTAAGCTATGACTTAGAATTCTTGCATTAGTTTAGGTGGGCTAGTAGGTCTACTAGCTTCATCAATAAGCATGGCAACCATCCTAAAGAAGTTACTTTTTATAGGCTTACACTCTAAGCTACTAGCACTATCATTTACTTAACTGTAAACATCACAAATTGCATTCTTTTATTGCAACATTTGTGCAATTTGCTTTGCATTGGTAGTGGTAACACAAGTAGAAGAAACATACAAAAAAATTACAAAGATTAGGAGTAATGAGAGGTTTAGGATGGGGATTTATCACATGGCATTGCAGGTTTATGATATTTAAAAGAACAACAACATTATGCAAGGATATGAGCTACTAGATCATTAGATAAAATGGGTTTCTAAACATAGTATCCATAGGGGTCCAATTAGTAAAAGGAATACTACTATCTTCATGATGAAATCTTCCATTATTATGTTTTTTCCATAGCATTATTGATCCTGATCTTGAGATTGAGAAGGAACTCCACTTAGATAATATTGGTATTAATATGGCTATTTGTAATTACCTTACAGATAAGACAATCTTCTTATCATTTACTACTTCATGAACTTGGGGTTTAGAGCATTTGCTCCAGATTCCTATACTAAGAAAATCATATATGACATGACATAATAAACACCTTTGGATGTTCATACTTGCATATGTTACATTCATCATCCTCTTTTAAATTGAAAACAAAAATCCTCTCCACTATAATGATATTTTTATTTTGCTAGTATGTGTCCTTCTATATCTTTTTCTTTATTATTCCTTTTATCTTGATCCTTGGTTCTTGCTTAATTGTTACATTGCTCTATAATTTTTAAAGTAGGTGCAAATTTTTCATCCATAGTATCCTACATCTTATCAACCTTTTCTGTGATTTCCATGATGGATTTATACATTGGCAAGGTCTTTTACTAAACTACTTTACCTAAGGGACCTATTCTTATTGCATGTCATAGGTACAAGAATTCCTCTTTGAAGGGATGAGTCCCTATTATACTCTTGTACATACACTTTCTCTTATTTTATGTTCTTCCTCTTCTTTGGCTAGATAATCTATTAGCCTTTGCATTTAAATAATCCTTAATTTTGATAATCTTACTTGATCATAGATCCCAAGGATATCTTTGGTTTTATTTATTCACCCATCTATCATATGATACAAGTTTTCATTTTGAGAGAAGCCATGGCTTGGAAATTAATACACCAAGAAGAAATATCTATTTAAGATTACATCAATGGATTCATGATACCCTTACTTTCATTCTTAAATTTACATTCTTAGATTAGACATTGTTAAGTAGGTTTCCTACTTCTTATTAAAGAACTTAGAAATTTATTCTACCAATGGATATAATCAAGTTTCAATATATTATACTAGCTTTCAACTTTCTTGATAAGTACTCTTGGAAATAGCTTCAGCTTTTATCATTTACTTTCAATATTTCATAAGGCAAAGGATTCATGAAATTCTTGTAAGTAATGATGTGGATCTACATTATAGCCTTCTTCAAACTTTGGAATGTTGTTCATATATAACTACTTAATGTAGCTTACTTTATGATTTTTGAAGAAATTATCACTACATCGTGGTTGAATCATGCTTCACATTGTACAGAATAGTTCATCATCTTCATCTAATAGGTCAAAGTCATCATTATAGCCATGATTCCTAAATGACCTATCATGATGATCTTTTCTTCTCTCTCTTTGGTGCCTTCTCTCATGATCTCTATTATGGTTATGATCATTGTACCTATTAGGATTTATCCTATGGTTTTCATTAAGATGTATGTCTTAATTTATGTCTATGGATCTACCTCCTTATTCATGATCATTCTTATGAATGTTAGATGATTACAAAAATATGAAGATGTTAGCTAAGAAAATCATGTTAACTTACTTTTCATCCATAGTCCTCTTATTCTTCTACTCATAATATACTAGAGGTTCTAGGCATTAAAGACCTTCTTGTTTTAAAATATTTCCATATCCTCTAGCATTGTGTTCTAAGGTTGAGCATAACCTCCAAGATAGAAGAATGAGAATTGAACTAGTGATGATGGAACCTCCAAGTTTGATTGTATTTATCATCATTTTCTAATAGAAATTTCAGAGATAATACATATTTACCCTTCTAAAATGTATGTCTTATCTTCATATGATGGTCTAAATTATGTTGATCCTTTGTCAATTAGAGGAATCTAAACATGTTCTTATTAATATGATAGCCAGAAAGAAGATGGCCAAGATTAGACCTCAAGAGTGATACCTAAAGCATGGATGAAACTACTCTATTAGATATTAACATAATATTACCTTGAAATTCCCTCCACTAGGATTATTTATTATTATAGGACATAAAAGTGAAGTGAAGGAATTATGGATTTTGGTAAGCATAAGATACCCTTACTTGTAGTGTTACATACTAATCTTTATTATCATCATTTCTATCATTAACCGCCATGGGTTTTTCATCTTGTGGTGGTTTGTTAGATGTGCAAGAGTTAAACTTAATTGAATTAGTGTGTATATCTTAAGAAATATTAAATACTTCAAAAGATAAATCATAAAAATTTTAATGGTAATTGTGTATGATGCTAACTAAGTAGACTAGCAACAATACCAAATGATGAGTTGTGAACATGCCTAATGCTCTATTGTATGAACTACAAGCATCATAATAGACTATGTCATAATCCATGGATGACATTCTTTTATGATGATTATGATGGAAACTCACCATGCATTGGTAATGATGACACAAATGAAAGAGAAGTATTAGAGTAATGCAAAGAGTTAGATGACTAATACAAGGCATATGATAGTGATTTAGTACATGGTGTTGTAGGTCTATGATATTGAAAAGAATCAAAGTAATAAGTAGAGGCATGAGCTACTAAAACATTAGAAAACGTATATTTATGTACATAGTATCCATATGGGTCTAATTGGTGGGTGCTGACATCCCCCATTATTGTGGGTATTTCAACTACTATTACTATTATCTTAAGGTTGAGAAGGAATCTTACTTGAATAGTATTGATACTAATAGGACTATATATGCTTATCTTGTAAATGAAATAATCCTCCTAGCATCTACTTTTTCATGAACTTGAGGTTTAGAACATATGCTCTTATTTCTTATGCCAAGGAGATTGTGTATGACATGATAAGAAAATTATCCTTTGAATGTTGATATTGGCATATCTCACACTCATTTTCCTTCTCTAAATTGGAATTAGCAACCTCATCTACTATAGTAGCTTTGTTCTTTGATATATGACCAAAGATTAGCATTTGATGTGTAACTTAGAATACTTGATACCTTATCTCCTTTGATCAATTATAGTTAGGCTAAGTTTTGATTATCGTGGATCAATTATTTTAATATTATTTTATTTTGATAGCTACCAAATTTTGTTTGTGAGGTTTAACTAAAGTGGATTAGTGATATTTACTATTATATTATTAGTTAAACCTTGTCAGAGTTAGAAAAATGAAAACTTTTATGGCAAAAAACCTAAGGTTTGTGATCCCCATGACATAAAAATCACCTTTAGTAGTTCAAAAGTTATGGGCTTAGGAAGGTTCTGGTCTTCAAAAACTACTAAAAATCCTTTGGTGTTTAGTGAGAAATTTGAAAAATGGCTAACTTCCCATTGCTATTTATAGGATTTTTATGTTGTGTCAATGGTGATGCATCAATGGGGATGCACTAACATATCACATTGCATCGACAAGGATGCATTGATGTAGCGTAAGGAAAAAATTTTTCACTTTAAAAAATTACATAAAAATAAGAAGTTTTTGAATAAAATTAGAGTCTAGAGGAAGCCAAAAAAACCTAAAATACTAGGAAATGCTTGAAGAGGGCTTAGAATATGCACAAAAAAGGAGATTTGACTAGGATATTATTGTTCAAGGAGTGCAAAACTATATCTATTGTGGTGAAAATGTGAGATTTTGAAAGAAAAATGGGTAAGGGATAAGGATTTTTACCATCCCAACTAAGGAGTATGTAAGTGGGTCCTCCCCATAGTAGGCTCATGCCATTAATGGCCTTGCATGCCTCCAAACCAGGAAGTCCATGGGATCCACAAATGATTAATGGTTGTGGATCATTCAAAATCAAATCACCAAGGAAGTCACTAAAGAATATCAAATATTTAGTAATGAACTCATCAAAAAAATCATGAAAAGAGGTAGTGAGGTGATTTATGGAAGAAGTTGAAGGATGAGAGAGAGCATGGAATGGAATTTTCCATGATGGTCACATGAAGTCACTGGTGGAAGATATGATTAATTAGGGCTTGAGCACTTCCTTGCTTAGTTTGAATTAAGACCATCCACTTCAAGTGACCTTTTATTGACACTTAGATCATTCTACCCTTCAAGAAACAAGAACATCCCCACAGAACACTCACCATCTTTGAAGAAGAAGAACAGAGAAGTAGGAAGTGAAGAGGACCTTAGTCAAAGAGGTACCTTTAGGCATGGGTAACATATCTTTCCAACCCCATAACTAGTGTTTGTAGTCCATTATTTTATTCAAGGGATGTGCTTTGAATTTCCATCATCATCATTATTATTATTGTATTTTTTAGATAGGAAACATACCATGTAAAGACTTTGCTTCCTGTGATTGGCCAATAGCAGAATGATGAGAAGTCCATGAAAACATTCATGTAACTTAGAGGGGAAGTAGGTACAAAAGTGATAAATTTCTTTGAATTCACACCCTTTTCCATCCATTTAATTCATCCCAAGTTTAGAAAGTACAAATATCATTAGTTCATTATAAGGTTTTTATTAATAAGGGACCTCATATGTTCAAAATGAAGAGGCACCATAGAGTTGAGTGGAGTGATTGATGACATGGTCTCACTAGTTAACATGAAAAGAATCAATGATCCATTAGTAAACATCAAAATTTGAAAATGAAATCTAGTCATTTGCACTCAAATAATTGATACACTTTAAACCACCATTGATAGCAGCTATAACATGCACCAAGCCTTGCTGGCAATAAGGGAAAAAACATAGAAAATAACAAAAATTCAAATAATCAAAATAAGGTAAAATATAAAAAATTGAAAAAGAATCAATAAAATGGAAAACATACTAAAAACAGTGTAAAATATACAAGTTAAAAACTAATGAGCCACTTGGATTTGATATTAGCATGGATGGCGATCTCCCCCATGATTGAGTTGATAGGAGGAGATTCAAAAGATTGAGCATGCATGTCCATCTGTTGAGATGTTGGTGCCACTGGTTATTATTGGTTCATGGAAAGGTTTTATTTTTGAGTGTTGAGTAACAATTTCTTGTTTGGGTTGGCATGGCCTTGAATGGAAAGGCTTCATAGATGATATAGGGCCCTCCCATAATGTTTAAAAATTAGTTTGTGTGTGGGATTCCAATAAAGCACCTTATCTCTCAATTGAAATTTAACTTTCTTGATCATAAAGTAATGGTGTTGTTTGTTATATGCCTTGTGCACTTTGTTAGACAATAGGGCCACTAATTGATTCTCATCTGGCATGTTGAGGTTCATTAATTGTTCTTTCTATGCTAGACTTAGGTCCAAGTTGAGGTCACATGTAGTTGATAGTGTACAGAGTTTTGCTTAGATAGGAAGTGTTGGGAGCTTCTCGTAAATGAGCTCATAGGAAGAGTATCCTATAGGGAGTTTCGAAGTTAAATGATAGGCCCAAAGGGAATCATTGAATTTAGAGCTCTAGTTTTACCTATATTTACTAACTATTCTCATTAGTATTTTGGTTATCTCCCTATTATTGACCTTAGCTTAACCATTAGCTTGGGAGTGGTAGTGAGTTGTTAATTTATGCTCAACCCCCAAGCATGACATAAGTTTCTAAAAATTAGTGTTGATAAAGTGTATCTAGTTATCTAAAATAAGTACCTTTAACATGCCAAACTTATTTACAACATGTTTTTGTACAAACCATGCTACCATAGAGGATGTATAATTGGTGATAGCTGCAGCTTCTACCCATTCTATGTAGTAGTTAACAACTGCAATTATGTGGGCCTTCCCATTGGACATAGAGTTGATGGGCCTCATAAAGTTAATTCCCAAAAGGTTGAAAGGCTCTTGTGGTTGGATTCACTATTGGGGCCCTTCCATATGAGCTATCATCCCTCCATCATGTTGACATCAATCACAACAGTAGATGAAGTGATGGGCATCCCTGAAAAGTATTGGCCAATAATATCTTAGCATGAGGATTTTAATGGTAGTTCACCTCCTAGCATAGTGGCCCCCATAATGGTGCTCATGTGCATCTTGGAGGACTCAAAGTTGATCAACATCAAGAACACACCATTAGACTAGGCCATCTATGTAAACCTTGTAAAGGTTGTGATTGATCTCCATGAAGTATTCAACTTGATGAAGAAACTACTATTTTCTATTGTGATCTCACCCCTATGGCATCTTTTGAGTAATAAGATAGGATAGAATGGGCTTGTACTAGTTGATCTCTTTGGGCTCTTGTTTATTCATAGCACTAGCAAAGAGGAGTTCACGAGAAAATTAGTCTAAGAGTGGGCTCTCCACCTCCTTGTCATCCCATCGTAACTAAAAAAAGTGGTCAACTATCATGTTCTTAGTCCCATTTTTGTTCATCATCGTAAGATTAAACTCTTTTAAAATCACCAACCATTGTATAACATGGGGGCTCACCATTGATTTGTTCATGAGGAACCTGATAGCACTATGGTCTATGTGCACAAACATCTTGTACCTAAGCACATAGTGCTTGAATTTCTCTAGAGCATACACCATTATTATGAGTTCTTTTTCAATGATGGTGTAATTAATTTATGTTCCCACAATGCTTTTGTTGGCACAGTGGATGTAATAGGGATGTTTCTCATCATCCAACTATGTTAGCATGGCTCCTAAGGTGTAGTTGAATGCATCTATCATAATGTGGAAGGATTTGAACTAGGTAGGAACTCATAGGAGTAGTGTTTCTATGAGATTCTACTTGAGGTGTTGGAATGCATGCTCGCATTCCTTAGGCTAGACAAATGGTGCATCCTTCTTTGTGAGCTCTACCAGTAGTTTTACAATCTTAGAAAATTTCTTAATGAAACATCTGTAATAACTAGTGTGCTGAAGAAATGACCTTACATCTTTAATAATTTTAGGCTGTCTAGTAATTCCTTAGATGACCCTTATCTTTCTTAGGTCTACCTCAATCCCCTTGCTAGAAATATGATGTCCCAATACAATGCCTTCTTAAATAATCAAATGGCTTTTTTACTAGTTTATACTACAGTTTATCTCCACACATCTTTTGAGAACTTGCTTTAGATGGTCTAAGGCTTGGTCAAATGTTGCCCCATAGGTGAAGAAGTCATTCATGAATACCTCCACCCTGTTATTGATCTATTGTTGGAAGATGTAGAGGACCAAGCATTAAAATTTAGTATGAACATTATAGAGATCAAAGGGCATCTTCTTGTATGCAAAAGTTCCCCAAGGACTTATGAACATTATTTTGGCCTAACCCTACAATGCTATCTAGATTTTTTATAGCCACTATAACCTTCAAGAAAGTTGTAATAACAATGCCTTACTATTGTGTCCAACACTTGATCAACAAATGGTAACAGAAAGTGATCCTTGTAAGTTGCCATGTTCAATAGCTTGAAATCAATACAAACCCTCCACTTGCCTCTTTTCTTTGGCACTATAACAAGTGGGAAACCCACTTGCTATCTACAATGGGGTAAATGAACCCCACCTTAAGGATTTGATTAATTTCTTCCTTAATGACTTGTTTGAGCTTGGGGTTTAGCCTCCTCTACAGCTGCCTCTTTGGTTTTATGGAAGAGTCTATATCGATTCTATGTTGGCATACCCTAGGATTGATTTATATGAGCTCATGATATGATCAAACAATGATTGTTGGCCATCTATTAACAACTTCCAATGGCTACTTTTTCTACAAAGGATAAATATTGACATTGATGATAACCAACTTACCATTGCTTAGAACAACATATACCATTCTAGCTAATAGAGCTTTAAGCTTAAGGGGCTCATGCTTGAATGTTTTAGGGATTTCTAGCTCTTCCTAATTGATGTCACCTTGTTCTTTGAAGAGTTGGTTATGGAATTGCTCCAGTTGATCCATGCTTTCTACATAATAGCTCATGAGGCTCTTAGTGTTCTATGCATAGTGTTGAGCTACTCTCTATTTTAGTTATTATCCACTGTGTGTCCTCTTATTTTATGGCTACTATGTATAGGAACCTTTGAAGCTCTATGAAATCTACACATTGCCTACATGCTTTGAGTATTGTTCTTTAAACGATCCATAATTTCTACATGTAGTGGCAACCTATGTCACTATATGCAATGCATGAAATGTGCTGCTTCTCGATCTTATTAAACTCATTCTTCTTAGAGATTTTCAAAGAGAGGTCTCTTATCCCCAACCTTGCACCAATGGTACTTAGCCACACTCTTCCCATAATTATAGGAAAGTCCCCTTTGCAATAGTCCACTCAAATCAATAGGAAGTTAGTAGGATAGGATCACCCATAGATAGTGGTTATAATGTCCTCCACAAATTCTAAGGGGACAATGATGAACTAATTCATCAACTCTAAGCGAATGTTGCTCTTTTTGAGTGGAGGCAGGTTTTAAGCTTTGTACATTTCTTGTGATATCAAGATAACTCCCGAACCAAAGTCCAAAAGAGCCTTGTAAGATTCATTTTCTATGATCTACAAATAGATGAGGGGACTTCTAGAATCATATTATTTTTGGGAAGGTGACCAATCTTTATTCAATCAGTGATTGCATAGTTCAACATTATAGTGTGAATTTTGGAAGCATTTTGCTTTAAAGGGTTCTCAAGAGACATTCCAGAGGATGTAGGAGAAGTAGGATCAATAGCCATAGGTGTCTATGAGAGCTTTGTTGGGCTACTAGTTTTGAAGAATGGTCTTTTTTGAGGCTTGGTTTTAGAAGCACTCAGCTAAGGAGCCAACTATAAGTTCGCATCCCTTATTACATTCCTTTATTGTGGTTGACTTGGTATTTCTCCCTACATAGTTGGAGCATGTGGCAAAGGAGTTGACGATAAAGGTGTAAGAGTGGAAGAATGAGGAGGGTAATAAGGAAATGAGGACTTCCTTCCTTAAATATGGTGTTATGTAATATTTATAAGGTAGTAGTGGTGTTGGAAGAAAGCATGACTGGAAGAATCACGTGAAAAGATAGGTTTCTGAACATAGTACCCATAAAGATCTAGCTTGCAGTAAGGACACTATTACCTTGGTGGTGGCATCGTCCATGACTATGGGTGTTGCCACTATTGATATTGCTCATGAGGATAAGGTGGCACTCCACTTGAATATTAGGATTATTGGTGGAATTATCAATAGTTGCCTTGGAAATAAGGAAACCTTCTGGGTTCTTACTGTTTGGCCAAAGCTAGGATTCAATGCATACACCTTGGATTCTTGCAACTATGACATTATTGGGCAAAATCCATTGGGATGCTCATATTGACAGATGCCACACCCATCATCATCTATTTCAAAATCAGCAACCTCTTCTACTACAACAACTTTACCCTTATCCTTATGGTGGGCATGTTTAGCTTCTTTTTTCTTTCTTCTATCATGTTCACTACCTCCTTGGTCTTTATTCTCCTTAGTGATTCTTAGAGTAGTTTGGGATTTTTCATCCAAGGAGTTCCACATTTTTTATACTTAGCCAATATTTGAGATATAGGTTTTTGGATTGGCAAAGTTTTCCATTGCACCACGTAGTCAAGTGGTGGCTCATCATTGTCATAGAAATAGACCTCCCTCTTATGAAGAGAGGGGTCCCTATTGTATCGTTTACACTTTCTCTCTTTTTTAGCTCACCTTACTCCTTATCCACTTGCTCAATTAGCCTTTGGATTTGATGGACCCTTAGCTCTAAAATTCTCCCTTAGGCATAGAACCCAAGAGTTCTCCTCATTTCAATTCAGAGTCCATCTATGATGTGGCATAACTAATCCCTTTGAGAATAGCCATGGCATAGGCATTGGTATAAAAAGGAGTAGTACCTTCCCATGGCTACATCCAAGGATTCATGAGTGTTTTGTTTCCATCCTTGGATCTACCTTCTCAAGTTGGACACTTGAGAGTACATCTAATACTTGTCATTAAATAATTTAAGCATCATGCTCCACCTTTGAATGGATTTTGGTTCCAAGGACTAGTACTAACTTTTAGCTTTCTTAAAGAGTGTCTTGGGAAATAGCTTCAACTTTTGCCACTCATTTTCCATGTTTTGTAAGGTATAAGCATCATTGAAGGCCTACAAATAATTTTGTGGATTTGTATTATATCCCCCTTTGAACTTGGGAGCATTATTCATATCTAGGCATTTGATTTGGTTGTTCGTCATGTGCCTTGTTGGGATCCTAATAGCCTCTACAATGTTTAACATGTTTATTCTTCTTAGTAGTAGCTCATCATAGTCATAGTGATTTCAATGGCCCCTTTCATGGCCATGATGCCTATGATGATCCCTACTATTCCTTATTTCTCTATGTTGGTCCTCCCTTGATTTCCCATGATCTCAATCATTACGGTGGGATCGAAAATCATCTTGAGCTCATTATTTACCTCCATCATGATCCTTGTTGTTCCATGTGGCTTCGATTGGAGTTGAAGGAGGAAGAGAATGAGGATGAGGAAGGTCAAGAGGGACAAGAGCCACCACGAGTGTGGTGCATGCTACTTCCTCTTCTTTGGTCCCTTCGACAATCATTATGCTTATCCTTGTCTTGGTTCTTGTCCTCATTATTGCCCTAGCTACCCCTTGTCAAGGCTCTTTGATTATGGGATCCAATATTCCAAAAATTATGGTTGGTCATATTTAATTGTATCCATTGGTTAATGGCCTCCTCATCGAAGAGAGGAGGAGAATCAGTGTGTTGAGAGATCCTCAAAAAGAAGTCTTCCCCTTCTTTGTATGTCTATAGGAATAAGTGGATAAGGATCTTTTTTCCTTTTGAAGCCTCATATCATGCTTCCAACAACCAATCTTTATTTTTCTATGCCTCTATGGGATGATAATCCTGATAGGCATGATCTTGCACCTTGTACTTCAAATTAAGTTCAACAATGCCCAGCCTAATAAGATTGTTTAAGAGCATTGCAAGAATAGATTGGTCAAGAGGCAACATAATGTTTCCTTCCATATCCCTTCACTATAGCTACTCATCTCGATGTAGGATGAAGGTAAAGTTTAGAATATACTCATTTGGATGAGTATAGACCACTTTGAACTATTGGGACACTAGTGTCTTATGGTCTTGTTGTTGTTGTTGATTGAGTTTGCTTATGAACAGTGGCAAAGAGTCTTCCTTGTAATTAGAAGCCATGTTAGTTCTTAAAAAAAATAGTGTGCATGTGTTATTATTACTTGTCTTAATGATTTTGACTTTAAGATCCATTAAAACATTGTTGAATGATTTTACTAACTTTCTAGGTAGTGCACCTAGCTAACTAAAGTCCCCAAAAACAATACCAATGATGACAAGCAAGTATACCCTACATCCAACTATATGAATTACATGTGTTTATGTGCAATTTGGTCACATTTTGTAGACTTTAGCCCTCTAAGTACACATTAACTAGGATAGTTAATCTAGGGATGCTATCGTTGCCTTCTTGGTTCCACTTGTATAAGTACAAGCACATGGTTAAGTGTGACCAAGGCACATGATTTGTATAATTTTATATTTTTTATCTATTATATCCTAAGTGTAAACTAAAGTAATTAAGTATCAATTAATGTAATAAACTATCTAATGCCTTAAGCTAATTTGTAACACAAGCATTTGGTCCCACCTATTGTACACATCTTAAATGTGTTATAATGTCACTAGGTTACCAAGTGCTAGCATTGTTGGGATTACCAAGTGTTAATGTTATGTTCGAGGTGGTAATACTTATATGTATTAATTAATCTTATTTAATTAACTAAAGACATTAAATTAAATTTCATGAATAATAAAGTGTATGAAAGTAAACATTAAGCTATTTTCGAAAGCTACAAGGTATTTCAAGAAGTTCATCTTTATTGCCATCACACTAAAGTGTTTAGGTACATCAATGCTCAAATAAGGATCCATACAATTCTTGACTTCTAGTATGGGCACTTAGAAAATATTCTAACTATTGAGAAAACAAATTTCAAAAACTTCCCTAAGCTATGGACTTAACGATGCCATAAATGTGGTGGGTTCACACATTTATATAGGTAAACACAAATGCTATGTTGACAGGGATGCATTGATGCTTGTCCATTGATACAACCCATTGATGATGATTCATTAGTTATTATATTCATCATTTTTTCCATCTCCCATGCATTAAGTTGGTACAAATATTAATTTTTTTGAGCTAATGTGCAAAGTTCTTTTTTTTTATATATTTGATATTTCTATGAAAAGTTGGACATATAGATAAAATTTCAAACATCATGTTTTATGATTTGCATATTGGGTTTATATATTGAAAATTGGTTGCCACCCTACATTTACATGATATGGATAATTGGTCCAAAAATGTTAGAACAAAATGTCTCACAAGAAATCATTAGATCTTGCAATCTACAAAGAGTTGGTTAATGACATTTATATCTCTAAAATCTTCCTGAAATTTCAAATAATTTAAAAAATTAATTAATTCAAAAGATACTTAGAAATTAAAGTTATGCCCTAATATATCTAGTCTATTAGAAATTTTAACAATTCTAGTTATTTAATATCTTTTATAGTATTAAGAATATAGTTTTAAAATTTTACTAACAAATTCTTATCATTTTTGGCTTTTAAAAAAATCAAGAAGTATATAAAAATATTAAGAAATAAGGAAGACACGAAAATATATTTCAGTATCATGAATGCTATTAGAATTAGGTATGAAGAAATAACAACTTCACCATCTTGCGACATGTTTCCATGTGTGAGGAATTGGATTTAAAACTTTGTATTGTAGATATTCATATAAAGTTTCATTTCCCTAAATTCAAAAATAATAATGGGAAAATGAAAATAATTAAGTTAGAAGGTGCCATCAACCTCAAGAAAAGATTAATTTATGACAAACAATAATGGTAAAGAGAAGTAAGTATGGAAATAATTATTTTGAAATATAGGAATTCAAATCCATTAGCACAACATGATAGATTATAAGATAAATAATACATTCAAACTCAAATCCATGTGAAAATCTGGTCACATTCAATTATTTAGTTCTTTCCAAAATTACACAAGGAAATAAAACCTAAATATTAGAGATTACATTTATTGTATAGGCCTAAAGATTTAGATATATCAAATAAATCAAGAATACAGAGGAAAGATAATAGAGAATCAATGCTTACATGATCCAAATCAAAAGTTGCATTAAAACTTTAGTGATAAAACTTATAGTGAATCTAAGGTTAGAGATCTCTTCTCTTGGATTTAGTTCTTCTCTCTCTTATTCTTAGATGTGATCTTTTCCTACAATGCAAAAGTGAATGCTCAAACTCTAGTGATAAATGATAAAAGATGAAACCTAGATCTTGGAGTTTACCAAAATATAAAAAGCAAAAAACATAACTACAAAATTATCAAATTGTAGATTTGAGATCCTAATATATTTATTGCCTTATAAATTTCTTGGGTGTGATAAGTCCTTATTCAAGAAAATAAAAATAAAAGTCTTTCATAAATAAATGTAAATTTGTTTGACCCTAAGGACTCATGAAAAGTAATTTTTATTAAGTTTAGACCCATGAGTAAGGGCCTCATCGATTCTAATTTGACCATGTAAAAGTTTACAAATATGGAGGGTATGGATCATTTATGTATCTTGCAATGGAAACTATCATTACTATCGCAATGTTACTATTTTTCTTCTACTAAACATTTTTTATTTGCACAACTATCATTTCCTACCATTCCTAATTCTCATCCTATTCACATTATTATCATAGAAAATCATACTAAAAATGAGTCTTTGAACCTAACGTGACTATCAAAATTGAGATATCAAGATTCTTTTGGGTTGTTTCTTCATCATGATAGGATATAAACAAATATTTTTCATCAACATGAAAGGGTAGCTAGACAACATACTTAGAATTAAACCTCTAAAACTTTCAATAACTTTCATCTAAGCATTAATGATAACATTATTGGTAATTAACCTACTTTGTCTGCTAGTTCTATGTATGAAGTGTCTTCAATTACTTTATTCTTTATTCTATTTAGAAGCTTTATTGTTTAATTATTTTTCAATAGCAAAGATACAACTATGTTTTGATTCTAGATTATGTCTCTAATTCTCCACTATCATTGAAGGGCCAAGCAAAGAAAAAAATATACATTACCTAAATATCCTGTCATATGAAGCAATCCTTTGATTTAACGACTTGCTTAATTAAGTACATATGTCATGTTGAATATTGTGGTTTTATGTGTGGTATAAAAACTTTGAACATAAACTTACCATTTTAAAATAATTGATGTTAAAGGAAAAAGACCATATAAAATTCAAGAAGAATTTGGATGGAGAAATGGATATGTCAAAACTTTAGTAGTATGCAACACCTTTGTATCATGCTTTCCATCAAAGAAATCATTTATAAATCTAGCCTTTTGAAGTGATCCTTTTCAATAATGTCTATTATTTTAATAATAAAATGGAGTAGAATAATGATCATTCTATGTTATTAAACATCAAACCAGATAGCCATTGAAAGTAAGGAAATGTAGCATGGTAATAGTGGATAAGATTTAGTCATTTAGACCAATCACACCTAAACTTCAACTTTGCAATCTACTTTTTTCCACTACATTATCATCAATAATGTTGTGATAGAGTCAAGCATTGATGATAATATTATTGGTCATTAATTTACTTTGTCTCCTACTTTCTTTATGAAATATCTTCTATTTGTTCTTTATTTTGTTTGAAAGCTTTATGATATAGTTATTTTTTTGAAAAATGGATATAGCTATATTTTGATTTTAGAGTAAGTCTCCTTCTTCATTACTATCAAAGGGTCTAACAAAGAAAGCCATGCAAGTCAATCAAGTATCTTATGGTTTTGTGCAGTTAGGAAAATAAGAAAAACCTTTGAACATAAACCTACCATTTTTAAATAGTTTATGTTAAAAGGAAAAAGCCATGTAAAAATCAAGGAGAATCTAGATCGAGAACCAGATACATGACCTTTAGATGGACAAAATTTGGCAGTATTTTGTGCCTTGTATCATGCTTTCTAGCAAAGAAACCATTTATAAATCTAGCCTTATAGTTATCCCTTTCAACAATGACCATTTTTTGAAATTTTTCTAACTCCCAAAGATTTAACTAATAAAATAATATTAAAATCACCATCTATACCAAGTTAAATCTCATCAATAAACTCAAGTAGCTAAATGAATAAAATAATAATAAAATAATCAATCTACCATGGTCACAACTAACTTAAGTGTAACTTGCTCAAAAGAAGAAATGTATTAAGAACATTAAAAGTTACACATGAAAATAGTAATCCTTGGTTATGTTTGTGATCATAGATGGCACCAAAGAGGGGAGAACAAGGACAAGGATCATCCCAACCAAGGGAGAAGCATCCAAGAGGAGGAAGGGGCCAGTAGCCATAGCAACCCCAAGAAGGAGAGGCCAAAACCCATGCAACAAGACCTCTTCAAGAGGAGACTAAGGTGGAATATGTCTATCAAATTTCCATAACAAAGATAGGCCAATCATAGTAGGATGAGGTGCCAAGGCCCAAGACTAACTTGGAGGTCATACTAACTAAAGCATACCTTGAATGAATTTGTTTCAAGAAGGTCCAAAGTTCAATTCTCTAGGAACTTAACTTTGATCCCTTATTGGATTTGGCACCATAGGAAGTCTGCACATAACTACAAGGGTTTCCCATGTGGTCAATACTCTCTTAGTGGAGAATGGTACATGGGAGAAACCTATCTCTTTTGGAAGAACTGGTAGGTAGACACCACAATAAAGATAAAGGACATAAGCATCTCCTACTTGGTTGAGGTCATTGTGGAGGCCTTTGGCTTGCCTAACATAGCAGTAACATTGGTGAAAATTTCCACATAAGTGAACCCTGATGCTAAAAAGAAATGTGTCCAACAGTGCTATGAGGTGGGTTGTAAGAAGTATGGTGCACTCACCAAGGTAGAGAAATCTTATTTTAAATTCACAGCCTATCACCTAATTCCAACGGTGAGTTCCAACAAGGTTACTACCTTCTCCACCCATGCTTGCATTGCTATAAGTAATAAATTCCTTGTCAACCTCCCTTAGCTCATGTTCCTTAAGATTAAGAAGCACTTCAAACATAACAAGTGAGGAAGGAAGAAACTCCCTTTTCCATGCCTAATTTGTAAACTTTCTAAAAGGGAAGGAATAGCCCATTAATGATATGCTCTATCATGCTCTTACTGCCTCCTAGTAGGAGACGATAAAGGACAAGGTAGTTGCTAAGTTGCTAGAGAAGAAGTAACCACCATCACTACCTGGTGGAGAGACAACACTAGAGGCTCATGAAGCCATGAAACACATGAAAAAAACTTTGTGAATAGCTATTGTAGCAACAATAGGAAGAGGTAAGTGGTGGAGAACCATTAGTCAAATAGCCAATGTTGAGCCATCTTAATGAAGTAACTAGAACAATAAGTTGGATATAGGAGACTACCTCATTGTTTTTAATCCAACAAATGCAAATGCCTACAAGAAAAAATTTGAGTGCCAAAGAAGTTACATTATCCATCCCTAGAAAATAAGAGTTTTTAGAAATCTCTGGGAATGCCTTAACTTTCTTAGTGTGCCTAGATGAAGGTGAGGGGGCTATTATCATGATGATGAAGCACCATGGGCAAGAAAAAAAATAGAAGTGATGGACGATTGAGTGGTAGAAGAACTTAACACTCCTAAAACAACCATGATAGGCATAGCTACACTTAAGGATGTGTAGGCTCCTGTAGGAGTGAGGAGCGAAAGGCTTAGCATGGCCTAACATGAGGAGGTGTTTGACTAACTAGTGGAAACTAGGCAATCACTTTCAAGGATCATTAATATCTCAAAAGATCACTATAACCTAGTTGGAGTTGTTGGAGATCAAGGGAAAGATCATCATTGCCAATACGTAACTTGAGATAGCCAACATTGAAAACCATTGATTGGCTACCAAGGTTGCAAGATTAAGAGCATGTCTTGCTGATTCCACCATTCTCAGCCAATCCATCATAAAGAATGAAGCTTTTCCGCAACTTCGAAATAAACATAAGGAGGTCATTAATTCCAAGGAGATGATAGTGTTCAATGCATCCTTATTGAAAGCTCTTTCCTTCAACACAATAAGGACTTGATGCAAGTATGTATGGAGAACTTGGTCCTTACTAAAGACATCCCTCACTTGTAGAATATCGAGGAGCAAAAGGACATATGGTCAAATTTGTGAGATAATAGTAGAAGTAGCTTGCTAAGGTAAACATGGATTTGAGGAGGTTGATAGCTAAAAATAGAAATCTATGTATAGAGGAAGTACAGATGCTTTGCTAGAAAATGACCATTGAGATAGCCATATGGAAAAATGAGGTCCTAAAATTTGAAAGAGTTAAGAATCATTACAAAGACTAGGTGGGAATGCTCAAAGAGGTGAATGAAAAAGAAATTCAACTGGCCAAGGTGAAGATGAATGAGGCCCTCCAGCAACTCCAGTAGAGAGGTGATGTATGGTAGCCAATCTTTGATAGCTTGAATGCCTACAACTAAGCATAGATATGCTTAAAGAAATTGTAGATAGAAGAAATGATTGAGTACATAGAGATTGCCTAAAACACCACAAAAATTTGTAGGTTATAGCTAATTTTCATCATGTAGCTTTCACCCCATGAAAATCAAGATAAAACTTTATTGTAAATGTGAAGATTATAATCTATAGTGGGTAATTTCACATAATTTATACTTTTGGGGCTAAACAATGCCTCATAAGTGGTCAAAGCTTAATTTCCCAAGTGGAAAGAGTCACCTAGTGCCTATCTTTGGGCTTGGGTTGGGAGGGTGGGGAGGTCAAAAACGCATTTTGGAATTTCAAAAATCACAATTTAATGGGTTTTATGGGGATTATACATTTTTTACATTGGAAACATTTGCAGGGTGTAGATATCACCTACTCCCAACATGGAGAGATGGGGGATTTTCCCTCAACTTGGAAATTCTCCTCCCCCCTCCCCTAGCGTGGTGGTTGCATGCTTAGCTTGGAAACCTTTCCCCCTTAGCATAAAAATTTTTCCCTAGTGTGGAAATTGTATCCCCCCAATGTGGAAGCCACAATAGCTATATTTCATTACTTCATGCACTCCAACATTGACTAGCCACTTTAGTAAGTATGGTGGAGAGCTTAGCATGGAAGATTCATCTCTAGTGTAGAAGGTGTGCCCTTGTTACTATTTATAGTAAATAGAATGACCATGGGGGAGGTACTTACTATATATGGTAATCCCCTAATTTTTAGCACCCATCTCACTTGAATAAAGAAAAAATTTGCAATAATTTGATAGCCAATTTGTAGGCATTGTGCAACCAAATTATAGCAAAATCATAGCCATTTTGCAACCCCATTCATGGCCCAAGACCTATAAAAAAAGCCTCAAACACCATTAATAGGTTCTACTTTTTTGGCACTTAAATACATTGAGAATACATACATTTTTCCAAGCAATAACTCCACACTTGGGGCATTCTCAAGCTCTCAAGAGCCCTTACAATCTCCCAAATTTGCATTCTTTTAAACCCCAGCATGGAAGCATTATCACCTTGAGACTTGTAGATTTTTTATGTTAATGTGACACTTCTAGGATTTTGAAACCCCAACGTGGAGCAATTTAGCATCCCAAATTTCCACTTTTCTCACTTTCCAGTATTGACCAACATTGCAAATCTAGAGTAGCAACAAACAAGGTTCAATAACATCAGGAGTTCTAGGACATTTAGATCATGGTGTTGAACACATCAACTTCAACCAACCCTAAATCCTTGCTTGGGTAAACCCCCCTATTTCCCTCTTTGGCACACTTTGTACACAATCTCTTAACTTTCCTTTATTTTATTCTTTGTAAAACAAAGTTTATAGTTTTGGTTTGTTTTTAGATTAAATTTATCATTTATTTTAGTGCATTTATATTACTTTGATCTACAATTATATTATTTATCCAATTTAGAATTTCATAAGTCCATGGTTGATCTATTAGACCAACCTAGGTACCCCAAATTCCATTTTTTCATGGAGGCCTTGCGAATTCATGGGTTGAGGACTGCTATGTACTAGATCCATTGGTCTTTATTCTAGCGATCGATTTTTTTTGTCACAATAGTTTTCTTGGTGCTAGAAGGAGGACCTCCACCCAATTTCTATGCCAAAATCTGTTAGTCATATTGCTAATGTTATCTATTAGCAATAAATTTATATTTTTTGAAGCCAAGACCTTGGAAATCCAACATTGTCCTTACCCCCCCACCCCCATAGCAGAAACCTCAGCATGGAAGTTGCAGTTGGTTCAGGTGTTAAAATTTTACAACATGTATTGTAAATTTTTAGGACAAAACCAACATGGAAGCCTTAACAACCATCTAATTTTTATCTACACAACCAACATTGGTTTTCACCCCAACAAAACCTCCTTTCCCCTCTTTGTGGTAAAAGTTTGTAGCTTGCAAAAGCCAATTTTGGAAACTACCAAGTTTCCATTTTGACCTTCAAACTTTTTCCCCCTCTCTTCAAGGTTCAAATAAGAAGGCCTAAGATTTCCATTATCTCATCCCCCTTCTTTCCCCTTGCCATGCCTAGTGTAGAAGTAGTTGGAAGGCTAGCATGAAAAAGGCTTAACACCAACTTCCCCAAAGTCAACATTACAAGTTGAAAGCATTTTTCCATTTTTTTTGTAGCCAAAATTCCCAAAAGATCAATACCACCCATTCCTCCATGTGATCAGAACTATAGTGTGAAGGTTGTAAGTGGTTGGGTGGTGGTTTTTCATAGTAGTTGCTATGAATGTTTTTAGCCCCAAAGCCATTTTTAAAATGTTTTCCTTTTCTTTTTGCTAACAATTTCAATCTTTTTCAAGTTCTAAAGTTGATGGTGCAGCCCTTCTAGAAATTATCAAACTTCTAGAAGTTAGCTTCCCCACATTTTCCAAGCTAAGAACATTGGCAACCTATCAAGACCGAGTTTCAGTGGAAAAACCCAACTTTCCACTTTAATTTTTAGCCTTATCCCCATAAACATTGTAATAGAATGGGTGAGATTCCCATTATCTCATCCTTATTTTTCTCTGTGCCCCTCCCCACCTCCCTTTTGCCATACTTAGTGTAGAGGCAATTGCGAGGCCAACATGGGTAAGGCTTGTTACCAACTTTTTCAGTTTTTCATTTTGGTAAAGGGGTAAACCCCCCTTAGCCCTCACTTACTTATTATAGTAAGTACTTCATTTTTAGTGGGTTTTGCTTTCTTTTAAATGTTTTTTAATTCTGTTCACTAGAATTCACTTTTTCCTTACTATTTATAGGCTATTTCAAGCCATTTTTAACAAAATAAACAATGACTTTCCAACAATCTATCAAGTTACCCATCACCTTCACTGGTGAAGGTCCTAGCTAACAAGCCATTAAGGTCTATGACCCCAAAGACCTTGTCATCATCAAATGTAGGCAATCTTTAAGGGTCAGAAGAAAAATTCTTGATTTTGCAATCATAAATGAAGACTGATATAACTTCATTTGTGCCAAAATACAGGTTGGCATGCTGATTCCATTTTTTGAAGTAGAAGACAAANAAGCCTTACCCTCATGCATTTATCTTCTCCATGGACATGGTGCTACCATCTTCCACTCCCTCCTACCCTACCACAGCTGATCCCACATTGATCATAGCCATGCATCAAACTTAATCGATGCCACAAAATATGATTTATAATCTATATATATCATTTGCCACATGGCCTCAATCTATGCAAACATTGATGGTGCTTTTTACTACTAAAAATCCATTAACTACCAATGTGGGACCCCAAGCAACTAAGGGGTCACACACCCTCTTTGTCCCATTTGTGCCTCAAGTACTAGCATAAAAATCCTTTTCTTTGTTTGGCCTATAAGCCACAACCATAATAAAACCACTTCCTTTTATCATGCAATCCATAGTGAGGGCACAAGCCTCACAAAAAATACCAAAGCCTTATGTACAAACCCCACAACCAATAGGGCCACCACAATACCTAAATCAAGCCTTCCAAATGATCTAGGATGTAATGGAGAAGTTGAAGAGGCTTAAAGCCTATACTTTACAAGCTATCAAGATTACGAAGTTGTACTAGGATGATTCCATTAGCCTTGTGGTCCCACTATTTACACTTCTTCCTAGTGTCCCTATTCCCTAGTTTAGCAAATACAATGGAGAAGATTATCTTAATCCTCACCTTATCACTTTTCAATCCAAATGCTTACTCTTACAATGATGGCCTCATACCATCTGAGGAGTTTCCCCATGTCTTTGACTAGGAAAGCACTTGATTGGTACCATGCATTGCCTAAGGGATCCATATCCTCTCTAGAGGACTTAATGGCCCAATTTTTCAACTACATCCAATATAACTCAAAGCTTGATATAATGCTTGACCAACTCATGAAGGTCATGTAGGGGCCCCTAGAACCCATGCTGAAATTCATCTAGTGATGGAATGGACTACTAAATGAAATACCAGAGCCTATAACTTAAGCACACCTATTGGCCATATTTAAAGGACTGGTTAATGACTTCATCAAGTCCAAGCTTTACTACCTTGACCCGTAGTCCCTTAGCCATGCATTTTTCTCAAACTAAAAACATAGAGGATCTTATAGAGGCCAATCATGATGCCACCTATGTAGCATATAAAAATCAACATACACATAGAGAAAACCATAAAAACAAATAAAACAATACAACTATAGCAACTCTAACCAAAGAAACAAAGACCATGAACCGAGGGCCAAGGACCAACCCACCCAAGGCCCTCACTAGTAATCATAATAACCAATCAGCAACCTCTGTGGCTACTACATTGATGAGAACTAGACCCAACTTTGAAAGGAAGGATAGGTCTAAATACACTATGCTACCATTAAAACCATTAGACCTATTAGAATGACTTTTGAAAAGTGGGCATATTTAATATAAATAGATGTTTGAAGTTTCCTAAATTAAGCATGATAGACTCTATGAAATAGCCAAAGACCCCACTAGAGTAATGAAAGATGATCCTTAACTACATAAGTACTTCAAATTATACTACTTCTACCCCTATCACCAACTACCTGGTCATGACATAGACTTCTACCTCACATTGAGGGATGACATGCAAAGGATAAATATGGGGGGAGATATTATTAGATGCTTCTAATCTAGTTCGACCAAAAAATTAGTCAAGGTAAGTCTATAAGGACTCATTGAATGCTAATGATAGCCCTTACATCATTTCAGTATTCAACATCAATGATGATTGGAAATCCCTAAAAGAACCATTCATGATTCAAGTAACCCCTTGTGATGAAAGATCTTCTTCAACCTCAACTAGCTTAAGATCCTTCTTTTTCATAAGAGTACCATCACGAGTGCTTCTAATGGATCCTTTTATCATTAGGGTGCCTTAGCCTAACATAGCCCAACTAGCTATAGCCCAAAAAAATACATAGTGATCACCTATGATGGTTAATTCTACTACCTCTTTCTCACAACCAATGATTGACAACCATAAAATTTCAGCCAAGCAAAGGAAGAAGCTTAAGCAAAAGCCCAGCAACAAGGATGACAAGTAGATAGAGGCACAAAAGGAAGTGGATCCACCAAAGCCCACTCCCCTTTTGGCTATACCCATGACCTCCTCTACCCAGTTCTCTTCAAAAAATGAGCCACAAGAGGACTCTAAAGCCCATATCCTAAACAATGAGGAAAAGCCCCAATAACCACAACCTAAAGTCAAAGTTTACATTTTGGGGCACCTGAAGGAAGTAAAGAATAACCAAGGCAACAAGCCCATGACCAATGATAAAAAATCTCTTAGTGCAATGGATCAAGTCAAGCAATCTCTCAAGCAAAAAAACACAACTCTTAGTGTGTATGACCTAATCATGACTTTCACCATACATCATGACGCATTAGTCTAAATTCTAAATTCTATCCCCATTAGTGAGAACATCCCTACAAATGAGAAATTCATCCATGTAGTGATGGTTCCTCCCTCATCAAGGAACAAGAAGTCAACACCATTAACATTTCGTAACAGTAGAATTAAGGTTAATTCCCAAATTGGAAAAGTAACTAGGGCTCCTATATNAAATTAAGGTTAATTCCCAAATTGGAAAAGTAACTAGGGCTCCTATATTCATAACCATATGTGTAGGGAAATTTAAAGTACATAAGGTGCTTGTTGATGATGGAGCCATAACTAATGTCATCCCATGAATCATTGTTGAATGCTTGGGCTTAACTAAGAAGATACAACCTACAACCATCATAGCTCTTATGTCCTTTAATGGATCAAAGTTATCATTAAGAGGTCCATCTCCTTGGATTTTGTAGCAGGGAAGTAATTCCCCACAACCATCAATTTATTGGTGCTAGAGGAGACACTAGGATTCAACTTGATCCTAGAAAGATCTTGGTTTGCTCAATTATGAGTTCTATCTTCTCCCATCCATCAAGAAATTCACCTTCTTTATGAGGGAGGTGAAATTATTGTTCATGGTGATAATGTGGTTCCCCTATCTATTAACAACATAAACATAGAGTATGGGCCTAAAGTAGAGCTTCAAGAAAAGGCTTCCAAATATGAAATTCAATAGTCCAAAAGAGAGCAACAATCCAACAATGACAATGATAAGCAACATGATGCATTATGGGATGAACTCCCTTTTAACATTGTAAGAAAAGGTGTTGCCAAATATAAGCTTGTGTAGAATAGACCTTACTCATTTCCTAATCTTACAAAGATTAAGAAGAATCTACACAAGTGAAGTTCACCTTAACCTTCTCCATCCTATGCCCTTATAACCAAATGTACAAATAGCCATACAACCTAACCTTGCTTTTTCAAATTGGTTATACTCTTTCATGCATTTTTATTTTACTCTTTATGCATATAGCCTATGCATGTAGCCTAAGCTCATTTGCATTATTACTTATTTATTATAGATTTTCTTTACTTTTACTTATATTATAAACATCAAAAAGCCTTATATATATATTTCTTCTTCAACATGGTTCGCTATGACCTTAAACTAGCATAATGGCTTACTATGTCCTTAAACTAACAAAATCACAGTCTACTAAGACTCTAAACTGGTGTTATGATTCACTATGATCTTAAATTGACATCATAGTCTACTAAGACTTTAAACTGGCAATATGGCCTACCATAGCCTTAAATTATCAACATAGCCACAATCACACATCAAGGCCCATTATGGCCTTAAACTAGAAACATAATATAACCTGTGCTTGTGATGGCTTAAAACTAGCAAACATCTTGTTTACTATTATACTTCATTCTGTTTAGCCTATTATTGCATTAATTAACCTTAACCAAAACATCAACATAGCCATTCTTAATGTTCATAACATTTACAATGTTTATTACAACTATAGATATATATAGCTAAATATAAAACCAAAATTTAAATTTAAAGTGTCCATAACATACATAGCCATGGCCACAATGTGTGGCAAGAATGTCAAAAAAGTAATAATCATCTATAACATAAGTCTTGGCTAATCATAGCCATCAACATGAAAATAAAAATAAATATCCAACAAGCTAAGTTGATGAAGGATGTTAAGTGGCATCTAGAGGAGGAAGTGGTGGGTCATTTCCACCCTCACCACTTTGCCAATGTTTGCTGATGTTTGAAATGCAACAAAATATAGTTAGTTAGTAACCCATGGCCAAAACCATGACTTAAAAGAAAAAATAAAACTTAAAATATATCAAACCTATAGAGATTTTGGCTTCATTACTTCCAGGGATAGATGTGGAAACCATTCTTGCAAACGATGGAGAATCTAGTCCTCCGTTATGTTGACCTAGTTAACATCCCAAAGATCAATGCCAGAAAGGATACCAGTCCTATCTACCATAGTCCAAGTAGGTGGCTCCTAAGTAATAGCAACCATAGAGGTCTCACCTACAATAGTGGTAATATGAGTAGTAGGGGATTGATCCACCATGAGAGTACTTTCAAAAAGCTGATAAGTGCTCTTTGCCTAGATCCCATGGATGAATAACTCTCTCTTGCATCATTTAACCAACTCCTCCTTAAGCCACATAAGGTAGGCCCCATGATCCATGTTGCACTATTTCTTATGGACCTTTTGTTTCTTACCCCACTCTAGGACCCAAGTGTAGTGATCCTTCTATTCCTCAATCTTGTGGGAGATGAGGTCCATCTGCATACGTTGTTTTGCCATCTCCCATAGGACTACTACTCTGTCTTGAATGACATGCTAGTAGTGGATCCACATAATATTCCTGGTCCACAACCTTCTAAATTTGTTTACTTGGGCCTTCACAAAGGCCTTATAGTCTTGAAGATCTCTAATGATTTCCTCCTTTCATTAAGTCTTCTCCTTTAATGCCACAACTCTCTCCCATAGGGATTTGTTGGACCTCTCTAGCTTCCATGAAGTTTTTGCACATGACATTGCTAGCTCAATAGCAGTCTCATATAACTTCAAGGATACACTAGATACATTGGAGGGAAGCTTAGGTAAGGTTCCAATCTCCATGTCTCTGTTGGGATCCCACTTCATAGAAGGCACTACACAAACATAAAAATACAACTAATAAACATGATATACAATCTAAGATGGTTGTAACGTAAGCACAACCTATGATATAGCTAAAAAAATAAGGTACATAAAATGAAATCCTTACCTATCTCAAGTGCAACCTATTTAACTAGTTGATGATGTCCTTAGCCATCCCATGCATTAACTCCATCCTATTTGGAGTCTCCGCCTATGGTTTCATGAAAAACTTAGGGACAGGTGCTTGCACTAGTGGCTTAGGAACTATTATAAGCATAATAATCATCAAATGGTTAGGATGAAAATCAAAATTAAACTACAATATATAATAAAAATATTAAGAAATTGGCATACTTGGCTCCTCCTCTTCCTCTTCCTTTAGAATGATGATGGAGGATGTACCTAACATTGCCTCACTGAATAAGGTATCTAGATCATTTATATCTATGTCAACAAACCCTTCAACCTCATGTTGCTTTAGGAGTACCTATTCTACATGCCTTTGTTCTACCTCTATGGTAGCTTGGGCTGCCATAACTAGATGTTTGTCTACAATCATAGCACATAGAAAGCTGGTTAACACATTAAACAATAAAGTAGCCATAAACTTTAAAACATGAAATAGCCAAACTTAAACAAAGCATACCTATGACTACCTACTACGATGGCCTAGGCTTAAACTTAAGCTTCTTCAGGGTAGGTTGTTCTGATGCCAATGGTGCTTCCTCCATAGACCTCTTAAGTTTCTCTTTGGAAATCCCTTTGGCCTTCCTATGTAGTTGTTTGGCCTCTAGAATACTTGTTGGGAATGTCAGAGGCTCCTTATCATTTATGTTAGGAAACTCACACTAGACATTGAGATCCTTAGTGGTAATGGATAATGTATCATCCATCTCCTATGGTGGGTTATGAGCTTGCAGCATTGGACAAATTTGCCTTATCCAATGCTTAGAAAGTTCACTTGGTTCTTGGGGAACCCGTTGTCCATTCTTGGACACCACTAGAAACTCTACAAACCTCTTTAAATAACCTGCAAAAAATGCAAACTACACGTGGATTATTGTAGAGGTGTTCACATGGAGTCTAAGGATCTCCTCCTAAAGCCCAATAGCTAAGGTAGCCACCCAATTGAACCTAGTGTCATCCATTAGGACCTTCTTGAAGGTCCACACCTACACTATGCCAAGCACCTTCTTTTGCAATAATAGTTTAGGAAATGCACAAGACCTAAATAAAGGATATGACTCCTTTACATCATGGTTTATGGATCCATTCATGGAAATTATGGAGTGGCCCATGTTGGCATGAAGCCACTCCAAAACTTCATCATGTGGCCCAATTCCTTCACTATTCTTGTTGGGACCTTTTCCGTATTATTAGGTACACCAAACAAGTTGCAGAAAAACCCTCATCAATTTTCATATTAACTTTCACACCTTGGATGATGGTGCTAAAATGACCAGCCTTCTCATCAAAGGAGTTAATGACATGCAACATCTCTATAGCAAGGATGAAAGGGATGGGTGTCATAAATACATCAAGCAAACCTACACATTGGATTTTTTCTTGAATGTATCCAAGTTCCTGTCCCCTCAACCACTCCTATGCTAGTATCACCTCATCAAACTTTATGATGAGGGTATCCTCATGATATGCTCTTGAAAGGTCCTGTAAAGTAACAAAAAAAAATTTAGCATCAACATAAGCAACATTTAACAACCAATCAAAGCAATAGAATACTTAGAGTTATAACTATGAAACACTAGAAGCTATAGCCTTTATGTTTACCTTTCCTTTTCTTCTTTGATGTAGTTTGAGTGGAGGGCCTAGCTACAAGGGTCTAATCCATGCTATCAGAGTCCACCCACCAGTTGTACATCATCCCATCATCTCTACACTTGTATACAAGGTTGAACCTTGAAGCGTATCCATGAAAGTCCCCTATTAACTATTAATACACAATGGTTCTCATATGAGGACTCTCAGTGAATTCATCTAAAGCAGTTTGATCCACTACCATGATTTGATCATTGATCTTGTACTTGCAAGAAGTTTGTAAAACTGATAATGTTAGGAAAGGCAGTCAAGCCAAAAGCATAAAAACATTATAATAACCATGCTTACCCCTATAGACGATACATGGTGCTAGGTGGGTTTTGGAATAGTGTGTGAGCTCTATGCACCACCATTAGAGTATTTTTAGCATTATGCTGATTATACACTAGCATCATCTAGATCTTTGTGAGGTAATGTGGATTGATAGCATCTATCACTCCTACTATTGGTGGCTTATCAGTGATGAACCCAGAAACCAAACTGGATGCTCGAGGTAGCAAAGACTCCACTATAGCCCTAGCCACATTCGTAGACAAGTGTGATCGTAGCATCACACTAAAGTTTTTTAAGATGTAGGCAAGGAATTCCCTTGTCCTAGGTTGGAACCATAGTGAAGCCTTTCCTAGAGCCATATTGAGAAGTGGGGTATTGGTCTTGGGATGATCAATATAGAAGAAAATACCCACCAACTCCACAACGATGAGGATGGGCTTTAAGAAAACCTTGCATGAAGCAAAACAAAAGCATTATAACCAATTGAAATTGCTTAGCAAATTTGGAGAAAATATCTAGTCAGAACTAAAATTAGCCTATGTAAAATGCTCTAAGATGTTTATCTAAATTAACTTAAGAAATTCCACAGGAAAACATTAGTACAACCTTGCATTATAACCAATTGGAATTACTTAGAAAATTCTAAAAAAACATCTAGTTGGAGGTGGAATTAGCCTTTATAGAAAGCTATAAGGTGTTCATCTCAGTTGGCTTAAGAAATTCCATAAAAGAATTATTACCATCTTTTATAGTTTTTTACTTCATAACCAAAATATTATAGCCAAAACTAAGCCTTAGTCTAAACTATGCATAAACTTAGAAAAAAAGCATTAAAACTTAAAAAAAAACATTAAAATTTAAAAAACCATATAGTCATAAGCCTTCTAAAAATAGTAAATCTTTTTATTTTCTTAAAAAGTTAATTTAAAGCATAAGTTTTACATATTGACAAGAAAAGCTACACATATTAATTACTTCCATCCCCAAAGGGATAATTTGGTACAATCGGGATTTTGCCTTATTTACATAGCCATAATTAAAAATTTATCAAAAATTCATATAAGCCTTGATTTTAGTGATTCTACCATGAAAATAATTCTAAAATCACAAGGTTTGCATCCATAACCATTGCAAATAAATATACATTGGACATAGACTTTTTTTACATGGGACATAGGCAAAGTTATCAAAATTGTAGCCATCATCATTAACCCTCTTTCACATAGGGTTGGTAAAAAATTGGCCAAAAATTTGTTTAAGCTCCAAATAGGATGATTTCATCACTATTTGAAATCTTAAATCAACCCCTACACACCCATAGTTAACAAAAATTCAAAACTATCACCATTTATTCAAAAACAGACTCATCAGCTTAGACAAAATTTTGGAAATGGCACAAACCTCCTTTTGACATAAGCTTAATAAAAAATTTGTTAAAATTTTATTTTAAGTCCAATCAAAGTAATTCTAACTTCATTGAAAAGTTGAAGCTAGGACCTACTCAACCATAGCCAAACATAAGCCAAAATCCTTTATGTTTTCTTACAAAATATTCATGAACATACATGAAAGTTTTAAAATAGCATCAAAAACCTAACTGTAGGACCTTAGGGAAATAGCCAGAACTCCATCATGAATAATCCAAATCAAATAAGACAATAGCCATTAGAAATCTTAAATGAAGGGTTATGAATACATATTATCAAATTTTAAAAGTATTAGCAATTTTATTAGGAAAAAATACACAACATTATTTCCTTTTTTGTGTAAAAAGCTAAAATTCCTAAAGCCCAACTTAATGTAAACATAAAAACATAGCAAAAATAGCCAAAATGATTAATACCCATTAGGAAATACACCCAAATAATGGGTTATTATTTTGTTAAAATTTAATTTTAATGAATCCTTAAGCCTAGATCTAACAGAATCAACCCTACCACAATTTTTTTGGAAAAAAGCATGAAAAGAGCATGCTTAATTTTAAAAATTGAGTCCATTAAAGAAAAAATGACAAAACAACCATGGATCTATATGGAAACAACAAAAATAAGAGGTGGGATTTCATTAGAATTTCAATTTACCCCCTCTATTGATTTGAGAAAATGGCCCCACACGTGCCAAGAAAAATGCAAGACAAACATAGCTAAAAAAACCAAGAAAAAATAGGTAGAACTGCCTAACTTGAAGCAATGATAGATGAGGCCTAAATGGAGATAAGCCTAGGTAATTCTTGCATCTCTCTGGCATGCTTGTCTATCCTCTAAATCCTAGGATTCTAGCTCTTCCTTCCACATTTTTTGGCACCATGGTAGGCTCAATATTGGGAGTAGTTTGAAACTAAGGAAAATAGGAGGTTTACACTATGCACACTAATGAATTGTTTCCATAGGATTTAGTCTATTTTCCCAAGTGCATGCTTGCAGTGTGATGCTTGTAATTGTATGGAACCTTTATTCAAGTGTAACGTACTTGGAAACACACATGATTGGCAATAAAGATAGAGATTACTCCATCATTGCAGCATTCACTTAGTTTTAATTGTTTAATTGTTATTGTTAATTGTTATTGTTGTTTATTATTTTCTTACTTAATATTTCTTTACCATCATTTACTATTCCTATTGTTAAATGTGAATGAGTATGACTTAATCACAAACATTGAAGTGTAACTACTTGGTAACCTAGTAGCGTATCTAGGAGCACTCAAGTAATATACACTTGGTGAGCCCAGAAGTAGTACGTGAGGTCCAAGATGTATACAGATGATTAAGGATAGATGCTCATCGCACTTAGACTAGCTTAGATTCTCTTCTCCCACTCCCTATTAGCTAAAAAAAAAGTTATTTTCCATTACCTCTAGGAGTAGCACTAGTTTAGGCCCACATCGTACACCTCACTCTAGACTAAACCATATGTGACAAAGCAAATACTAGTCCAAGTGGGAAGATAGTGAACTGTGATCAACATGTAATGATCTAGATACCACAACTAGCCTATCCATGGAGTTCGACCGGATCATGTGTGAATGCTCATATTCATATGGTTGAGTGTAGGGGTACCTCGCCACTCATCACACAAGAAGGAATGAGGCTTGCACACTGAAGATAATTTCTCTCTACCAAAAGAATCCCTATCAAAGCTCTTCTCCAATGTGCAATTTGCAAGAATGAAAATTGTGATTGGAAACTTACAAAATTTAACAATATAAACTACATCTAAACCTAAATGCCTACCTCTAAACCCCAGCTACTACTTAAATGCACCGTAACTCAAAGGGGGGCGGGGGTGGCGGACTTTCTTCAACATTGAGATTGTTGGAAAATAGCTTCACTTTTCAAATTTTAGAATTTTTTTGATATGAACCCCATCATACGCCTTTCCTTGTATCCAAAAAACTACATGAATGCTGAGTTTTGGCTACTTTTGATAATTAAAATAATGTTTCAACCGTAACTCCCATGCATCCATACTGGGGATGGCATCATTAAAACATAGCTTTTTTCCATGTTCAGTAACTTAAACCTACCTTTTTCAATCCTAGGATCTCGAAAAGGGTGTGAAAAGCTATCAAAATGAAATAACTTAGGGTTCCATGTTAGGGAAACACTACCTAGTGTGGAAAAAAAAAGGGAGGTAACACCCATTCTTATCTCCCAATATCCATCTAGCCTATGTTTAATGTCGAAGTGCATTCCAAATAACCTAGAACCCCTCCAAAGATCCCCAACATCCCTAGAACCTCACTAAATCCAATCAAAACTAATTAAAACTAGTCGAAACCTTTGGGATTTGGTAGTTCCACATTGGAAGAGGCTTCATCCATGCTAGAAATATCATCCTTAGCATGCATAGATGTGGGGAAGCAAAAAATGACCTAAATCAACTACCTCGTAATCATTTCTCATAGCCTAGTGAACCTTAGACCCTACTAGAACTCTCTGGAGCTTCCAAAGACCTTGAAAACACTCAAAAATGGCATGAAACTACCATTCCCTGCCCATCGACATTGGGCCCATCATTCTCAACATAGAAGAAAGGGGAGGAAATGGATGAGGCATATAGAAACTTCCAAAGTAATGGATCTTGATACCAAACATAGACTATTGACATCAGCAACCTAAAAGATTAACATGCATGATTGATTAAGTGTTGACCTAGCCTAGATCTAACTTTCTTAGTTTTTCCATGCTAGGAGAGACCTCTTCCACACTACCCAACATAGAAAAATGGGAGGATAGGCTAGGAAAGTTAGTGGAAGGTTCTAGAACAAGGAAACAACCTCAAATTTCCTTGTACCTAACATCAGAACCTTCATAGCCATTATGGATACCACTAGACTGCAAAAATCAATAAAAATCAACCCTCTAATGTTCTTCCATGATAGGGAGGACCTTCTCCACATTGAGCATTCTAGTCTTAGTGTGGATGAAAGGGGGGAAGCCAAAACTATTTAAGTTTTCATGTAGTTTGACTTCCAGAAGCCATCCAATCCTTTTGGAAGCCACCGAAAGTCACTTAAAATGATTAAAACTTGTTCCCCTTGGGTTATCCATGCTAAGGAGAATCCCATACATGTTGAGCATCCTACCTTTAGTGTGGATGGAAGGAGGAAAGCCTTGGACATTGATAGCTAATGGTAGCAACCCTGTAGACACTCACACATAGCCAAAATTTTCAAAAAATAGTTAAAACCCTTACCCCCTAATGTTTCATGCTAAGCATGGAATCCCCAACATGGAAAAAAGGAGGGAAGCTCAAAAATCAACTAATAACCCTTGAAATGACCAAAGTTTAACATTGGATGTTAGAAATCAGCATAGCTACCTTAGAAGCCCACATGCATAGCTAGAAATGATAGAAAATGGTAAAACGTAGGTTTCCCTACTTCCTCCATGCTAAGAACCACTACTTCCATGCTACCCAACATTGAATAAAGGGGAAAACTTTGGGGGAACTCCAAAATAGCCTCTAGAGACCTCAAAAGAACACTAGAAAACCCTATGTATGTCTTGGCACCATTTTTATGCATCCTAAGACCCTCATGCTTATGAAAATTGATCATGAATAGCTAGAAAGCTTTTTCCCTAATCATCCATGCTAAACATGGAAATCCCAATGTGAAAAAATGGGGGAAAACATGAAAAGTAACTTCATAACCATTGAAATGATCAGATTTTGAAACCTACACGCATGGTTAGAAATAATACAAATAACTAAAAAGCTACTTCTCCCTAGTCTTCTATGCTAAGCATAATATCCTTAGTGTGGAAAATAGGGGAAAGCTTAATAAACATCAAAGAAACCTCAAACTAGTGAAACTTAACCTCAAACCCTAGTCCTCAATCCAAGTAACCCTAGAGGTACAAATGCATGGCCAATTAAAGCTAAAACTAGCCTAGATCTAACATTTATGATTCTTCCATGCTAGGGATCCCTTCCTCCATGGTTCCCATCATGGAAAATGAGGAGGAAACTCATTTAGAGGTCATAAACACCTCACAATAACATTACATGACCTTACATGCACTCTAGAACCTTGTCAACAACTATTGGAGCCTTTAAACCTTAGAAAACTGATACCAAATGGTTCCCCCTAGTCTTCCACATTGATCCCCCTATCCCAAATGTGAAAAACATGGGGAAGCTTAAAAACCACTTGGGAGTACTGAAAATTACAAAATTTTGACATGGAGACAACCCTTGGTCCTAGCAACTCTGGAAGTTAACATGCATAGTTGATTGTAACTGAAATTGGTCTATATTTGGAATTCTTACATCATCCAAGTTGGAGGAGCCTCCTTCCACACTAGATAGCATGGAAACCACTTGTGGTGGTGAGATGACACTTTTGAAAGCCAAAGATCTACACTAGAGAAGCCTAGGACCTCAAAGCATTGAGATTTTTCTTATTTCATCTCATTTTGACCTCAAAATCCATTCTCTCCAATATTTCATGCTAGAGTAACTTATCGAATGTGGAAATATGGGGGAAGACTTTAATGACCATTGAATGGCCTCCAAATGTAGTCAAAATTATCTAGAAACTTGTAGAATCAAGGTCTACAATCCTTGGGCATGAAAAAGTAGTCAATGTGCTCTTAAACCATCCTAAATTCATGAAACAATTATCCCCCCATTCTTCCATGCTGGGTATAGTATGCTCAATGTGGAAAAAATGGGGAAGCCATTTCAATATGTTTTGACACCCAAAACTACCTCAAACTACCACAAAATGAAGCTAAGGGATGCACAACTCCGAAATCTAGGTTTCGACTACATGTTTGACCCTGTTTTGGCTTGAATCTTGGTTCTTAACACTATTAGCCTTGTAGCCTTAAAACATGGCCTACGTAGGCCTAAAATTGGCAAAATCTAATCGATTTTAACTTTATTAGCCAAATTTTACCATATATAGCCATTTTTGCATGATTTGTTACCTTATTACATAATGTTGTGGCTTGTTTTTGGACTTATGTTGCATTGTTGACCTATTTGACCTTCTATTACCTTTATACAACCTTATATGTTCTTTATTTGCCTTATTATAGCCTTATTTACCTTTGTTTGGCCTTTTAATGATATCAAATAGTGGGGTTTGACCTTCCCTAACCACTATTTGATACCATGTAACCATGGCCTACTAAGGCCTTAAACTAGCATCATAGTCCAAAAAGACTCTAAGCAAGCATCATGGCCTACTATGGCCTAAAAATAGTAAAATTTTGGCCTTTTTTAACCATTTTTGGCCATTTTTAGCCTTATTACGTATATTTCCCCTTACTTTACCTTCATTTAACCCTTGCATTTTTCTAAATTGTCCATACCTCATTGATGACTTTAGATGGCCTTGTTTGCATTAGATTTGCATGTGTTTGCATAATTCTATAGTGTTTTAGCATTATTTATTTACTTTTACATAGGTTTCACTTAATATTCTTTTGGTTGACATGCAGGATCAAAGTATGAGTACCTGGGAGCAAATCTTCTTACCTTTGTGTCTACATGGGCCTCACGGTGATGTTGAATGGTGTATCGACCATGATTGCCTAGATCTTAAGCTTGAGAGTTTTGTTAACCACATACCCTCAATAGAAAGACCTCTAGAATGGCCTAAAAACCTAGTCAAAACCCTTAACATAGAGGTAGGTGACATAATCTAAGACTCTCTAGTTTAGGTTCCTATCACAAGACACAATGGTGAGGAGAAAACCCTTAAACTTCCTCATTGNCTAGGTTCCTGTCACAAGACACAATGGTGAGGAGAAAACCCTTAAACTTCCTCATTGGAATCTTAATATGCTCAAGACATCACCAAGGTCCTAAAAATCAACATTAAGGTATTTTCCTAATCATATGAAGACATGCTAGGCCTAGACCCATGTTTAGTCCAACACAACATCATACTAGACCCTAACATTAGACAATTTAAGCAAAAAGTACATAAAATTAGACCTGCTTTGGCCTTGGCAGTTTGCAATGAGATCTTAAAGCTCTACTAAGCTAGTTTCAATAGGGTTGTCAACTATGTAGAATGGGTATCCAAAATAGTGGTAGTCTCTAGAAAGAATGGGAGTTCTAAGACCTAAATAAAGTGACTATCAAGGATAACATTCCTCTGCCTAGTATTAATCAACTTATCAATACTACAGTCAGACATGCCTTGTTGTGCTTTATGAATAGATTCCCAGGATATAACCGAATTAGGATTAACCTAGAGGACTAACTTAGAATGACCTTTATGACCTCATGGGGTACCGTTTGCTATACTATGATGCCATTTGACCTTAAGAACGTTGAAGCAACCTATCAACAAGCCATGATCTAGATATTCAATGATTACATGTTAGATTTGCTCTATGATTATGTAGATGATATAGCCGTTAAGTCCAAAATAGCAAATAACCCTACGAATGACCTAGATCTTGTGCTTAAATGATGCCTCAAATATGAGCTTTTCCTCAATCCTAAGAAGTATGTCTTAGGTGTTAAGATCAGTAAGATGCTTAGCTTTGTAGTATCTAAAGCAGGGATTCATGTAGATCTTGATAAGGTTAAGGCCATATCTAAATTAGCAACATCTACCAACCTTAAAGAGATTTGATAATTACAAGGCCAATTATAGTTTATTTGTAGATTAATCACTAGGCTTACGAATAAGTTACAGCCCATAAAACACTTGCTTAAGAAAGGAGTTTACTATGAGTGGATAGCTCAATGCCAAGAGGCTTTTAAAACATAAATCAAGAGTTGACACAACTATCGATGGTCTATCCTTTGTAATAGAGTATATCATTTTATATTTACCTTGCCATCTCTGACACATGCATTACCTTTCTACTCTGTATTGAGTAAAAATGCCTATGTAGTACCTAAGCCATGTATTAGTTGCCCATAAGACTCAATACATTGAAGTGGAGAAATATTGTCTAGCAGTAGTTTCCTCTTTGAATAAGTGGAGACACTACCTCTTTAGAAGCAAAGTCAACATCATTTGAAAACATAACATACTTAGAGCCATAATAACCAACATTTACAAAATTAGCTATATAGCCCAATAGAAAACCATAACTATAGAGTTTGACCTTCATTGTGTCTCTCAGTCTTCAACGAAAGGTCAAGCTATAGCTGCACAACTTATGATTTCACTTATTGATGACCAAGCAGCCATAGATCTTGAATTCCCTGATGAGCATATTAATGCAACTAGGCAAGTACCTAAGGATTATGAGGTGGTCATGCACTTTGACAAAGCTTCAATTGCCCATGGGGTTAGTGCCACTACCATCATAACATTTCCATTTAGTGAACTCTAACCCTTTGTCTATAGTTTTATGTTTCCATGTATGAGTAACATAGAGGAGTATGAAGATTTGATCAAGGGAATGATGGTAGCTTGTGACCTAGGAATTAGATGCTTTGCGATCAAAGACAATTCACAACTCATAGTTAACCAAGTAACCATGACCTATGCATGTAAGGCCAAGAACTTACAACCATACTGTGAGCTAGGAAAGTAATTGTTACAATAATTCATATATATTGATATCCAACACATACCCAAAAACAAGAATGCCATAGTTGATGAAATTGCAACATTAGACCTTAGTGTGATGTTAGATGTGTTTAGTAAATTTTCCACGTTAACCATGGACTATGCTACTCCTATCACACAAAACACTGAGGATATCTTTATGGTTGTCATTCATACTACTCCTCCCAAAGAATGGTACGATGATATCAAATTTTACCTTATGCATGGTGAATCCTCACAAGGCCTGACTACTACTCAGAAGGATGTTATACACAAGTAATCAAAGTAGTATGTCATCATAGGTGATAACACATTATGTTGACAATCCTATGATGGCATACTCCTAAAATGCTTAGGCAAAACCATAGTCATAATAGTCCTAGAGAAGGTTCATAAGGTTGTTTGTGAAGGACATATAGGACCAAGAGCTATTACTTCTAAGATTAGATGGCTAGGCTACTACTAAACCTATATGGAAAATGATTGCCTCTAGAAGGTTAAGTGGTGTGATGCATGCCAATGATATTTCAATCTTATACATGTACCGCCAACTGAGTTGCATATCACTCAAATAACATGGTCATTCCAATTATGGGGATTTAATATCATTGGTCCAATAATGCCTAAGTATTCTACAGGGCATAGCTTCATCATCACTGTAACCGAATACTTTACAAAGTAGGTTGAGGCTATTCCCCTAAGGAAGACTACATTTGAACAAGTCTCCAAGTTCATCCTAGATAACATTGTAGCTCATTTTCGCATATCCATGTTCATAGTCACGGACAATTAACCATAGTTTAGTAGCCAAGAGACTAAGGATTTTTATCACGAGCTAGGCATTAAGTATTCATTCTCATCACCTTATTACCCTCAAGTCAATGTACACGTAGAATCAAGAAACAAGGCCATCATCAGCTTACTTAAAAAGATGCTCAATAATAGCAAGAATAAATGGCATGAGAGGCTTGTCCATGCACTATGGGCATATAGAACAATCTATAACACAACAACTACTGTGATCCCTTATAGCTTGGTTTATGGTTCTGAAGTTATTTTACCTCCTAAATTGCAAGTGTTACCACTCCAAGTAGCCTTGACCAACTTCATCAATGATTAGTAGAGCAAGGAATTGTAGATAGCAACCCTAGACTTAGTGGAGGAGCAACATATGCAAGTAGTTACCCACATCAAATACTATCAAGAGAGGAAAAAGAAGCAACATCAGCATAAATTGACCATAAGCAAGATCAAAGAAGGTGACTTGGTCATCAAAGCCATCTGTGAGCATGTGGAAAAATTCTCAACCAACTCAGAAGGGTCCTTGTTATCAGATCCTATGGGAATGGTGCATTCAAAATAGCCAACATGGATTGGAATATGCTGCCCAATTTAGTCAATTGTTCCTATCTAAAGACATGATACATGTAGCCCAAAATCACTAGCAAGAGAGCCTACTTTCAATGGTCCTCTATGATCTTAAATTGGTAACACATTCTGACAAGGCCTTAAACTAGTACCATGGCCCATCACAGTTTTAAACTAGCAGCATTAATGACCTAGATAGCCTGATTCTCATGTGGCTTGTATGCATTATAGCATTATAATATGTAGTGGTATATTGTATTCTTTGTTAGTGTCTCTCAAGTCAATCCTCTAGAAACCAACAAAGAGGGACCATTAAAACACCAAAAAAACTTGCATCTTATAGTCAATTTTCATCATGTAGCTTTTACCCCAAGAAACCTGAGGTAAAAATTCCTTGTAATTGTGAAGATTGTAATCCATAGTGGGTAATTTTACATACTTTATACTTTTGGAACTGAAAAATGCCTCATAAGTGGTCAAAGCCTCATTCCCCAAGTGAAAAGAGTCACCTAGTATATATGTTTGGGTTGAAGTAGTCGATAATACCTTTTGGAATGCCAAAAATGGTAATTTGATGGGTTTTATGGGGGGTATATATTTTTCTGCGTGAGAAACATTAGTAGGGTGTAGATTTCACCTACCCTCAATGTGGAGAGATGGGGGGTTTCTCCTCAACTTGGAATCTCCTCCTTCCCCCTGGCCCACCTCCCCTCAACATGGAGGCTACATGCTTAGCTTGGAAACGTTCCCTCCTTAGCTTGCAAGTTCCTCCACCCCCCACCCCCCCAATGTGGAGGCTCATCTCTAGCACAAAAATTGCATCCCCCCAATGTGGAAGCCACAATAGCTAAATTTCATCACTCCATGCATTCCAACATTGACCAACCACTTGAGCAAGCATGGTGGAAAGCTTAGTGTGGAACATACATCTCAAGTGTAGAAGGTGTACCCCTGTTACTATTTATAGTAAATAGAATGGCCATGGAGGAGGCACTTACTATATATGGTAACCCCCAAAATCTGGGCATCCATATCACCTAAACAAGGTAGAAATTTAGAGTAATTTTATAGCCATTATGCAACTAAATTATAGAAAAATTATAGTTTTTCTTCAGTCCCATTCATGGCCCAAGACCTATAAAAACTAGCCTCAAACACCATTAAAAGGTTTTACATTTTCACACTTGAATACATTAAGCATACATACATTTTTTTCAAGCAACAATTCCATACATGGGGCATTTTCAAGCACTCAAGGATCATTCCAATCTCACATGTTTACATTTTCTTGAACCCTAGCATGGAAGCATTATCACATTGAGACTTGTGGATTCTTTGTGTAAACATGATACTTCTAAGATTTCCAAACCTCAACATGGAGCAATCTAACATCCAAATTTTTCACTTTTCTCACCCCCTAGCTATGACCAACATTGTAGATTTGGAGTAGTAGCAAAAAATGTTTAATAGCATCAGAAGTAATAGGACATCTAGATTGTGGAGTTGAATATATTGACTTCAATGAATCCTAAACACCCACTCAAGTGAACCCTCATGTTATCCTCTTAGGCACGCCTTGTACACAATCTCTTAACTCTCCTTTATTTTATTCTTTGTAAAATAAATTTTATAATTTTTGTTTTTGTTCAAATTAAATTTATCATTTATTTTAGTGCATTTATATTACTTTGATATGCAATTATATTATTTATCATGTTTTGCATTTCATAAGTCCTTGGTTGATCAACTAGACCAACCAGGGTACCATGAATCGAGTGTTTTCACAAAGGCCCTTGAGATTCATAGGTTAAGGATTGCTATGCATTGGATCCATTAGTCTTTATTCTAGCAATTTATTTCTAGGTCCAAACAGCCATAACTAATGGACAAACTCACCTCTCAAAACATGGCTTGCTAAGGCCTAAAAATGGCAAAATCTAACTCCTTGTGACCTGTACTAGCCAAATTTTACCATATATAGCTTGTTTTGCTTAATTTTTTACCTTATTATATAGTGCTTTAGCTTGTTTTTGGACTTGTGTTGCATTGTTAATGTTTTTGACCTTCTATGGCCTTTATACAAGCTTATATGTTCTTTATTTGCCTTATTATAACCTTATTTACCTTTGTTTGGCCTTTCAATGATATTAAATAGCGGGGTTTAACCTTTCCTAATCACTATTTGACACCATGTGACCATGGACCACTAAGGCCTTAAACTAGCATCATAGTCCCAAGAGACTTTAAGTTATCATCGTGGCCCACTATGGCCTAAAACTAGCAAAACTGTGGCCTTTGTAGACCATTTGTAGCCTTATTTCTTATATTTCCCCTTAACCATCATTTCACCCTTGTACTTTGCCAAATTTCCCTTACCTCATTGATGACCTTGTTTGCATTAGATTAACATGTGTTTGCATAATTCTATAATGTTTTAGCATTATTTATTTACTTTTACTGAGGTGCCACTTAATATTCTTTTGGTTGACATGTAGGATCAAAGTATGAGTACATGGAAGTAAATCTTCTTTCCTTTGTATCTACATGGGCCTCACAGTGATGTTGAATGGTGTATCAACCTTGATTACCTAGATCTTGAGCCTGAGAGTCTTGTTAACCACATACCCTCAATAGAGAAACCTCTAGAATTACCTAAAATCCTAGTCAAAACCCTTCAATTAGAGGTAGGAAACATAATTGAAGACACTCTAGTTGAGGTTCCTTTCACAACACATAGTGGTTAGGAGAAAACCCTTTAACTAAGTTTGTCATTAGAACCTTAATATGTGCAAGACATGACCAAGGTCCTACAAAGCAACATTAAGGCATTTACCTAGTCATATGAAGGCATGCTAGGCCTGGAACCACATTTAGTCTAGAAAAACATCATATTGGACCCTAGCATTAGACAAATTAAGGAAAAATGCAAAAAATTAGACTTGATTTGGCCTTGGTAGTTCATGATGAGATCTCAAAGCTCTATTAAGCTAGTTTCATTAGGGCCATGGACTATCCAGAATGGATGTCCAACATAGATGTACTTCCTAAAAGGAATGGGAGTATTTGTATTTGCATCAATTTCTGAGACCTAAATAAAGTGACTATCAAGGATTACTCGTCTCTACCTAGTATTGATCAACATATCGATACTATGGCTAGACATGCCTTGCTATCCTTTATGGATGAATTCTTAGGATATAATCATATTAGGATTAACCTAGAGCACCAACTTAGCACAACCTTTATGACCCCATGTGGTATCTTTTGCTATGCTATGATGCTATTTGTTCCTAAGAATGTTAGAGCGAATTATCAATGAGCCATGACCTATATATTTAGTGATTACATGTTAGGTTTGATCAATGATTATGTAGATGATATAGCCATTAAGTCCAAAATGGCCAATGACCATGCTAATGACCTAGACCTTGTTCTTAAACAATGCCTCAAATACAAGCTTAGGATGAATCCTAACAAGTGTGTCTTGGGTGTCAAGATTGGTAAGATGCTTGGCTTTGTAGTATCTAAAGCAGGGATTCATGTCGATCCTGATAAGGTTCAAGCCATATCTAAATTAGCAGCACCTACCAACCTTAAAGAGCTTTGAAGTTACAAGATAGATTATAATTTATTTTTATATTTATTTCTAGGCTTATGAATAAGTTACAACCCATGTAGCACTTTCTTAAGAAAGGAGTTCACTACGAGTGGATGGCTCAATGCCAAGAGGCCTTTGAAAATCTTAAGTAAGAGTTTACACAACTGTCGATGGTCTATCCTCCACAAGATGGTAAACCATTTTATAGTTACCTTGCTATGTTTAACACATTCATCACCTTTCCACTCTATCAAAAACATGATGATGAAGTAGAAATGCTTGTGTACTACCTTAGCCATGCATTAGTTGCCCATGAAACTTGATATAATGAAGTGGAGAAGTATTTTCTAGCATTAGTCTTCTCTTTGAAGAAGTGGAGAAACTACCTTTTTAGAAGTCAAGTCAACATCATTTGCAAAGACAACATGTTTAGAGCCATAAAAACCAACATTTATGAAAATAGTCGTATAGCCTAATGGAAAGCCATCACTACAAAGTTTGACCTTCATTATGTCTCTTAGTCCTTAACAAAAGGTCAATCTATAGTCATACAACTTACAATTTTACCTATTGATGTCTAAGTAGCCATAGATCCTAAATTCCCTCATGAGCATATTAATGTAGTTATCCAAGTACCTAAGGATTATGAGGTGGTTAGGTACTTTGATGAAGCTTCAAGTGCCCATGGGGCCAACACCTCTACCATCATAACATTCCCATATGGTGAAATCCAATCCTTTGGCTATCATTTTGAGTTCCCATGTACCAATAATATAGTGGAGCATGAAGGTTTGATTAGAGGGATAATGGTGGTTTGTGACCTAAAAATTAGACACTTAGTGATCAAAGGTAATTTACAACTCATAGTTAACCAAGTAACTAAGGTCTATGCATGCAACACTAAGCACTTACAATGATACTGTGACCTAGGAAAGAAATTGTTACAATAATTCATAGATATTAATATTCAACACATACCCTGAAATGAGAGTATGATAGCTAATAAAATTGCAACATTAGCCCTTAGTGTGATACCCAATGTGTTTAGTAAACTACCCACCTTAACCATGGACTATGCTAATCCTATAAAAAAAACACTAAGGATACCTTTGTGTCCATCGTTCATACTGCTCCTCCCATAGAATGGTATGATGATATCAAATTTAACCTTATGCATGGTGAATCCTCACAAGGCCTAACTACTGCTTAGAAGGACATTGTATGAAATTGATTGAAGGAATATGTCATTGTAGGTGATAATACATTATGTCAATGATCCTATGATGACATACTTCTAAACGTCCTAGGTAAAATCAAAGCTAGAATAGTCCTAGAGAAGGTTCATGAAGATGTTTGTGAAGGACATATAGGACCAGGAGGTATGACCACTAAGATTAGATAGTTGGGTCACTATTGTCCTCATATGGAAAATGACTACCTACAAAAGGTTCTATGGTGTGACACATGACAATAATATAGCAATCTTATATATGTACCACCAACTAAGTTACATACCACTCAAATAACATGGTCATTTCAATGATGGGGGTTGGATATCATTGGACCGATAATGCCTAAGTCTTCCATAGGACATAGCTTCATCATGACCCCAACCAAATACTTTACAAAGTGGTTTAAGGCTATTCTCCTAAGGAAAAATACATCCAAATAAGTCTGCAAGTTCATCCTAGATAACATTGTAGCTTGTTTTAGCATGCACATGATCATAGGCATAGAAAATTAACCATAATTTAGTAGCTAAGAAACCAAGTATTTTTGTCATGAGCTAGGCATTAAGAATTCTTTCTCGTCACCTTATTACCCTCAAGCTAATGGAAAATTAGAAGCAAGCAACAAGGCCATTCTGAACTTACTTAAAAGGATGCTCAACAATAGTAAGCACAAATGGCATGAGAGGCTTGTCCATGCACTATGGGCATCCATAATAGCCTATTGCATGAAAATTGGCATGACCCCTTATAGCTTTCTTTATGGTTTTGAAGGTGTTTTACCTCTTGAATTTTTGGCACCATTGCTCTAAGTAGCCTTAATCGACTTCATCAATGATAAACAAAGTAAGGAGTTATGGACAATAGCTCTAAACTTAATGGAGGAGAAACATTTGCAAGAACTTGCTCACACTGAACACTATCAATAGAGGAAAAAGCAATAGCATCACCATAACTTGACGGTGCGTAAGATCAAAGAAGCTAACTTGGTCCTCAAAGCCATTCATGAGCATGTGGACAAATTTGTTTCCAACTAGAAAGGGTCCTTCATTGTTACTAAAGCCTATGGGAATGATGCATTTAGAATAGCCAACATGGATGGGAATGAGGTGGCCAATCTGATCAATCATTCCTATCTAAAGTCATACTACATGTAGAAAACAATCATTAGTAAGAAAGCCTACTTTCAATGATCCTCTATGATCTTAAACTAGCAACATAGCCTACTAGGACCTTAAACTAGTCCCATGGCTTACCATGACCTTAAACTAGTAGCATTGGCAACCTGGATACCGTAAATTTCATGTGTTATGTATGCATTTTAGTGTTATAATATGCAATGGTGTTTTGTATTCTTTGTTGGTGGCTCTTGAGTCAATCCTCTAGACATCAATAAAGAAAGGTCACTGTAACACAACAAAAATTTGCATTTTATAGCTAATTTTCATCATGTAGCTTTCACCCTAAGAAACTTGAGGCAAAGCTTCATTTTAAATGTGAATATTTTAATCCACAGTGGGAAATTTCACAAAATTTATACTTTTGGAGCTGAAACATGCCTTATAAGGGGTCAAAGCCTCATTCCCCAAGTGAAAAAAGTTACCTAGTGTCCATGTTTGGGCTTGGGAGGTCAAAATTCCTTTTGGGTTGCCAAAAATGACAATTTCATGGGTTTTATGGGGGGTATACATTTTTTAATGTTGGAAACATTCGCAAGGGGGTAGATCTCATCTTACACCAGTGTAGAGAGATGGGGAGATTCCCCTTAGCTTGGAAACTCCATGCATCCCCCTTCCCCCCCTTGGCCCCATGCATCCAACATGGAGGTTGCATGCTTAGCTTGGAAACCTTTCCCCCTTAGCATGAAAGTTTTTCCCCAATGTAGAAATTGCATCCCCCCCAGTGTGAAAGCCACAATAGCTAGATTTCATCACTTCATGCACTCCATCATTAATGAACCACTTCAGCAAGGATGGAGGAAGGCTCAGCATGGAAAATTCATCTCCAATGTAAAATGTGTGCCTTGTTACTATTTATAGTAAATAGAATGGCCATGGGAGAGGATTTTACTATATTTAGCAACCTCCAAATTTGGGCACCCATCTCACCTGAATAAGAAAGAAATTTATGACAATTTGGTAGCCAATTTGCAGCCAATGTGTAGCCAAATTATAGCCAAATCATAGTTGTTTTGTATCCACATTCATGGTCTAGGACTTGACGAGTCATGGGTATAGCTGAAAGGGAAGTGGTGTTTAGTGGGCCTGCTTCCTTTTACTCCTCTATCTGCTTGTCACCCTTATTGCATGACTTTTGCTATGCTTCTTCCTTTACTTGGTTGAAATTTTATGGTTATCAGCTATTGGTTGTAAGGAAGAGGAAATAGAATTGGCCGCCACATGTGGTTGTTGTGTAGTTTTTTAGGCTATGGTTGGTTGGGCTATGTTAGGCTAAGGAACCTTTGATGATAACAAGATCCCTCAAAGACACTTATGATGGTACTCTTATGACAAAGGGGGATCTTGAGCTAGTGGAGGCTGAAGAAGCCCTTTCATCACTAGGGGGTACTTGGATCATGAATGGTTCTTTTAGGGATTTCTAATCATAATTAATGTTGAATGCTAAAATGATGTATGGTTATCATTAGCATTCAATGGATTCTTGTAGACTTGCATCAACTAATTTTTTGGTTGAACTAGGTTGGAAGAATCTAAGACTAGCTCCCCCTTATCTATCATCCTTTACATGCCATCCCTTAGTGTAAGGAAAAATTCTATGTCATGACCAAGTAGTTGGTAATAGTGGTAGAAACGATCTAATTTAAAGTACTTAGGTAGTTGAGGGTCATTTGTTGTTACTCTAGGGGATCCTTTAGTTATTTCATAGGGCCTATCATGCTTCTTTTAGGAATTTTCAGATATCTATTTATATTGAATACATCCACTTTTCAAGAATTGGTCTAACAATTTGAATGGATTTAAAGGTAAGATAGTGTATTTAGACTTGTCCTTCATTTTGAGGTTGGGTCTAGTTTTTGTTGATGCAGTGATCCTATATGTTGATGATTGGTTATTATTGGGGGCCTTGGGTAGGTTGACCTTTGGCCCTTGGTTCATGATCTTTATTTCTTTAGTCACAATTACTATAATTGTATTTTTTGTTTGTTTTCTCTTTTTCTCTCTATGTATGTTGATTTTTATATGCTACATAGGTTGGATCATGACTATCCTTTGTAGCATCCTCTATATTTTTAGTTTGAAAAAATGCCTAGCTTAGGGTCCATGGATCAAGGTAGTATAGCTTCAACTTGATGAAGTCAATGACTGCTCCCTTAAATATGGCTAACCAGTGTGCTTTGGATATAGGCTCTAGTATTTCATTTCGTAGTCCATTCCATTGTTGGATGAATTTTTACATGGTTTCTAAGGACACATGATTGACCTCCACGAGTTGGTCAATTATTGTACCAAGCTTCAAGTTATGGTTGAAGTAGTTGAGAAACTGGGCAATCAAGTCCTCTAGAGGGGATATGGATCCCCTAGGTAATGCATGGTACAAATTAAGTGCTTTCCTAATCAAAGACATGGGGAAAATCCTCATGATGATATGAGGCCATGATTGTAATAGTAAGCATTTAGATCAAAAGATGATAAGGTAAGCATTAGGATCACTTTCTCCATTGTATTTGCTAAACTAGGGAATAGGGACACTAGGAGGAAGTGTTAAGGGTGGGATCATAGGACTGATGGGATCATCCTGGTAGAAGTTTGTAATCTTGAAAGCTTGTGAAGTAGATTCTTTAAGCCTTTTCAACTCCTCTGTTACGTCCTAGATCATTTAGAAGGCTTGATCTAGGCCTTGTGATGGCCCTATTAGTTGTGGAGTTTGTACATAACGTTGCAATATTTGTTGTGAGGTTTGTGGCCTTGCTATGGGTTGCATGATAGAAAGAAATCATTGCGTTATGGTTATGTCTAATGGGCTAAACAAAGAAAAGGATGTTTATGTTGGTACTTGAGGCACAAATGGAACAAAGGGGGTATGTGACCCTTAAGTTACTTGGGATCTCATGGTGGATCCCACACAAGTAGTTACTATATTTTTGGTGGTAAAAACCATCGTCGATGGTTGCATAAATCAAGGCCATGTAGAAAATGGCATAAATGGATTATGGATCATATTTTTTTTCATCAATTGAGTTTGATGCATGGCTATGTTTGGTGTGGAAACTATTTTAGTAGGGTAGGATGGAGAGGAAGATCACAACACCATGCCTATGGTGAAGACAAAGGCATGAGGGGAAGGCTTGGTGGACTTGGAGATTGCTTGTTGGAACAATCTCCCAAGGATGTTTTCTAGCTTAGATTTTGATCTAAATTCATCCTTGTCCTCTTGTTATTCCTTAGAGCTATGTGTTGGCGACCGTTTGGGACCCGACCGCCAACGAGTATCCTCGAATAGGATTTAGGTGCCTGCTGGTCTCTGGCAACACCAAGGCCCAAATACCTCCAAATAAACTCAGTAGTTAATGTGAGTATGTGTGTGTGCTGTTGCAGCATGTGGTTGTGAAAAATGAAACAATTGCATTGTGTGTAAACTACAAATGACTTACTTTAAAGAGATTCAGCCAACTTTGCCAAGTACTGTGAGTTGTTGAGAGTTCCTATTTTGTTCAATTACCTAGTCTATGTGGTCCTTATAATACCTACTTGTAACAAATAAAATTTCTTCAAAAAAATTAAGCACAACTCCGCAAATCTACTCCTAATTTTCCCTAGAGAAAGAGATAGTTCCAAAAGAAAACTAGAAATAGAGCAAGATTCGATGGAAATAGACAAAAAAGAAAGTAGATTTGTGTGGAACTCAAATATTTAAACAAGGTAAAATGAAATGAGTAAACACTTCGCAATAAAGCTATTCCAAATTCAATATCTACGAATTGTTCAAACTTCCAAGGCTCAAATAAGCAATTTCTTCAAGACAATCCTACTATGCTACCAAAAGTTGCTGCGTAAACTACCATGTACGAGACTCCATTTTGGCTAGATAATAGATGTCAACAATTGCATTCAACAAAACCTTCTAAACACTTGACAATTTCTGATTGAAATACCATGGAAATTCACTTTAAAGATAAAAGGAAGCTATTCTAGTCCCATCAAAATACCAAAGATTTTCTAAACCCTCTTGACTACTAAATTGTTCAACGGCATGACTACAAGCAGAGGCTCTCTTACAACAATCCCAATAGTAGTTCCTATACATTGCATAATAGCAAAATTTACTACTAAAATTATCTTAAGGATTTTAAACACAAGCACTTCTATGGCAAAATTTTAACAGAAATTTTCTATCGGACAACAAGAACAATAAGAGAAATCTAAAAATCCCAAAATTACTTGCCAAGGATGATACTATCTAAACCAATAGCTAAAAAATTTAAAATAAAATAAAAAAATAAAATACATAACTCATAGGACCATGACAAAGAGGCTGAAATCTTTTCTTTAGCAAGCCATCTTACAAGCAATCTTCTTTACAAATCTTCCAATATTCCAAGTGTGATGTGTGAGACCTCAAGTGATGATATATGACCTAATCCCCTTAACCCCTGAAGCCTTTTTATAGGGTTCAAAGGTAGGTAGGTAAGTTACAAAATATCTTGGGTGGTTATAACCACCATAGAGACAAAAAAACTGTAGTTGACAAGTGTCCTATTCAGTTGCCAAGTGTCTTCATTCAGTTGCCAAGTGGTCACCATGGAGACAAAAAAGCTGTAGTTGACACATGTCCCATTTAGTTGACAAGTGGCCATTGTGGAGATAAAGAGGATGTAGTTGACAAGTGACCTTTGTAGTGGTTACAAACATCATGGGATTAAGGCTAGGAAGTTATAATTTTCACAAAAAGTTACCACTATAGAAAATAAAAGCTATGGTGGCCAAATGGTGTGTTCATATAACTATCCCATGAATTCTTTTTTAATAAAACTATATACATAATGAATAAATTTTGGCAATGACTCCGACAAATATATAAGCAATGAATTGGCATCCAAGGCTTCATAGTGCTAAACTCGAATTTCATACACAATTACACTCTTCAAAGGTTTGACACTACTCAAAAGTATGATCTCAACCTTTTCCATGGAGGCCTGGCCCCACTTCTAACCCCGACATAGCATGTCATTGAAAGCCCCCTTTCTCCTTAAATCACAATATTTTTTTCAAACGCATTAGAAGCTACCGAAAAAACATCAGCCACAAACCTTGCCACGTACAAAATTCAGCCAAAAGACAAAGGATACACAGAAGTCATAGAAGCCATAGCGTCTTCGATTGCAAATGATTTTGTCATTGCTGCCTCTTACTAGAAAACCTTGGAGCATCATTCCTCCGAATGTAGACTGCCACGGTTTTGAAGCTACCTAGAACAGAGTTCACTTGTTCTTGGTTGATGGATTTCTATTATTATATTTTGACAAGGATTAGGGATTGGCCCATGGTAGAGAAGCGACAATGGCCAAGTAGGTGTTTAATGGAAGTGACGATGCTGTTGGTGTTTCTGTAACTGATTTTTTCTCATCCCTACGCAAAACCGTTACCAACTGCCACCACGGGAGAAGGCTTTGCTGCTGCATCTAGCATCGTTGTCATGTGGTGTTCAGTTGTTGAAGAGATAATGGTGTGGATGCGTCTGCAGTCACCACCTATCTCTAGCAGAGAAAGTAGGCACCTTCCTCATCATTGAGAGCACCGCAGGTGAAAAGGGCAACGAACACAAAGAGATGACCATAGAAGAACAACCCTGGTTTTGCTGAGTCCTTGGGCTTTCTACCACTTTTTGTTTTCTTTTGCCACATTTTCTATTACTATGTTTTCTGTTGTAGGCATTTCATTTCCTGTTGCTGCGTTTTCTGTACACATTGCCGTTTCGGAGGCCCCCTCTCTTGACCATTGTTGCTCATGTGCAGCTACAGCCGTACGCGTGGACGACGATGCATGTACAGAGCGCCCTCGCCCTTGGGGCAATTATGCTTGTTCCCTGACAGCGATGTGCAGTAGGATCTTGGCAGTAGCCTAGCTGAATATTCGATCCTGGAGCACCTCTCCGTGGAAGAGACTTTCTACTGCAGTCACCACAAATTCTGTCTATGGATCTACAGGTTTTCTTCTTCTCTTAGGACTCTGAATGTAGTTTCAGTTGCCTTTCTATTGACCATGGCACATAAACATGCAACTCGAAAATCTGAATTGGTCTGCACTGTAGTTTTGCTTAGGTTGGGCTGGATTTTACATAAACCCCTCTAGGTTCAAGTCCGAGTTCAACTTTTATTTTTTCGTTGGATGCCTCAAATGGTAGGGCTTGCAAGATGCAATTAAATTTAACACCATCACTAGCATACAGATTCTAACACTCCCGCCCCTCCTCTCACTCTCATCACTGCAGATTTTTATTTTTATTTTCTATTTTTTTACAAGGCAGAAATGATCACAGAGAATTGGAATTTTAGTGATGAAGTGTTGGTGCAACCCTTGAATAATCATGTTTCTACCTTTTTATATGAATGTTTCTTTTTTGCAAGGTGTGTATTATTTGGAATTGTGCCGTATTTGGTTCACATACCATGGTCGCTTGCAATAATGCGGAGCACCTCTTGCATTTTGCGGAATTCCACTTTTTATTTTTTATTACAGAGAAAAATATCATGCTTAGCCATGAAATTTTAAACAATATATTCCTGAATTTCACAAGAGAAATAACTTCACCTTGCACTAGACTTCTGAACTTGCAATTATTAGGATATTCATCTGTTCATCCATAAATCCCAGTGGATCATAATAAATACAATGCTGAGAATTATAAAGGTAGAACAACACATTGGTGATTCTGTACTCATCAGCAGGGCTTTGTAAGCTTGCTATGGAAATGGTGCTCCAATATTTTTTCTTAAATTAAAGGAATGCCTTTTGNTAAATGGTGCTCCAATATTTTTTCTTAAATTAAAGGAATGCCTTTTGTTCACTTATTCTTTTCCTCTCAAATTGAAAATTTAGCCACTTCTCCAAAAATTCTTAACTAATTTAAGCTTGCTTCATGAAATGGCCAAATGTGCCAACACTATGTTTGTCATCCTCTTCCTCCATCTCAATCAATTGGGCTAGTATACCCATCTAGATATCAGATAGAGGTATTTGGTTATAGGGGGAAAGAATATACTCTTTACCATTACAGTGCATAAGTTCAAACTCCTTTTGGCTTCTGCTTCCAAGCGTGAAATCAGCATTCTAGCTTGTATTTTGAAAAAAAATGAAGTTATATCAGTCTTCATTTATGGCTACAAAACTAGGAATTTTTCCTCTAATCATAAAAAATCCTATATTCAATGACAACAAGGTCTTTGGAATCATAGATTCTCATGTCTTGTTGGCTAGGAACTTCGCCAATGAAGGTAAGGGGAAACTTGGTAGATTGTTGGAAAGAAATTATTTTTTTTATCAAAAAAAAATAGCTTGAAATAGGCTATAAATGATAAAGTAAAAGTGAATTTCAATGAATAGAATTAAAAAATGCTTGAAAGGAATAAAAAATGGCTAAAAATGAAGTACTTACTATAACTAGTAAGCGGGGGGTGATGAGCTAGGCAAAATTTAGTTTTGTATACCTTTAAAATTTATCTTTCTTTAATTATAGAGATTGTCACCTCATTTGTGATTGAATCGTAAGTCGTATCCCATGGAGGAATAGTTCAAAAGTCAAAAATATCATCAAGATGTAGAACAAATGATTAGTTCTAGATTCAATTGAGAACACCACACTTATGACTATCCCCATAAGAAAAATCAATAATATTTCATTTTAACTTCTAATATCAAGTTTAAAGATGAATAAAAATAATTAAACCAATTGAATTTAAATAAACTTATAAAAAAAAGGATGATTACAAAAGAGACATCACCTAATTTGTGACCCTACTCTATTGTCTTCATAGTGCAACAACTTCACAATCTTAAAACATTGTTGGTTGTTGATTATGACAAAGAATCAACACACTTCCTTCACAATCTTATGCAAGAACAAAAATTAAAATCTAGTGTGGTTCTCTCAATAGAATCCTCTCTATTCTTCTTTGTAAAACCAAAAATAGACACCCCATACAAAGTTTGAATGCATTATTTATACCCAACAATGTATAAAAGGAAACCTCTTAATAATACGTTGGGTATTGGAGAACCCGATGGTAATTCATTAATATTGCGGTAAATTCCAAGTTACGTACCCTTATGTTTTAAATTAACATAAAATCCATGGAAGTGGCAGAAGAGGCATAGATGATGGTCCATGTGCTACCATGGTTGCTAAATATGAGAGAGTGATGATGAAGGTTGTCAATCATGGCAATGAGCATGGGATCTTGGCCTACTAAGTCCTAATTATGGATGCGAAGCACATACATTGCCATGTCCATAGAGGAGGCAATGATGAGGGTTTTATAGGTGAGGCACAGCCACATGAGTGGCTCATATATGTTGGATAGTTCTACCATATATTGGTTGGGCTTGGCTAGGTCTACCTTCATCATTTGCAAAAGCTTTCCCAATATTGGTAGCCTTGCTAGACCCAACAACAACATTAGTTGAGGTAGCAACATCAACCCAACATGAGTTGTTGTTGTTGCTTTTGCTATTGCTTTTGCTTTGGATTTTATGGTTCTGAGGTAAAGGTGGTGGAGTACAATGGCTACAGCTATTACTAGTAGCTAGGCATAGTAGTAAAGCTATAGCAGGAACATGATCTTCAGCAATAAATGTAGAGTGGAAACTTGCATCATTGTTTTCTCTAGAACTCTAAGATGCTTCTTTCATGATTTGTATTTTCAAATAACTAGAGTAGAAATAAAGCTTTCATCTGTGATTCTGCTCATATGTGCTTCCTACCATGTGATGTTGCTACAGTGGGGTGGTCTACCTTGCTTTTCATTACTGTTATAGATATTTCTAAACAAATTCTTCTTACTTGCAGATATGTCATGCATGAATGAGATAAATCTAGTTCAACAACATCGATGATCTTACTACATCTTTTATTTGCTTATATGATTTTGGCTGGATCCAATGATTACATGCCCGATTAGAGCATGGGATTCTCTTACAATAATGGTTCTAAGATGGCTACTTTCACACAAGAATCATCCTTATCAATTGTTTCCTACATGGCAGTCTTGTTTTGTTGGTTTTCATAGAAATAACTTTCACCCACAACACAACTACTTTGGCCTTTATTCTTACCCCACAAAACTAGGTAAAAGCCCACAATTATAACCACTGCTCTAATCACACTTCTCACATGAAACGTGTAATGTAAGATGCAAATTTCCATGATGGCCACTAGTATAGTATAAATATGACTGAATATGGTAACGAATACTAGATCCCTCTGCTCCAAGCTCCAACTCTATACAAAAGAATCCATGCCATGTAGAACACTATATCTAACANATAATGTTTATATATAATTATATATAATATAAATATAATTATAATCACATTAATATATAATAATATATCATATTAATTAAAGTGAACTAAAATAAACTAAAGTAAACTAATAATAATAAACTAATACTTGCACTAAAATACATTAAATATTAATTAAACACTAATTAATAATATAAAATCAATTGAAATGCATACAGTTGACAAAAATACTTATTAAAAACTAAACTAATTTTTGGGGTTTAACACAACCCCCGACTAACCTTTGGTCCATGCCTATTATGTACTAAGCATTTATATATGCTTATTTCTCTTTTGATAATCAATTATTATTCTTAAATATGATTCCACATATAACTTGGTTAAAAAGGCCCTACCTAGGATTAATTGGGCTTAACATTACCTCATAAGGTTTCCTTCATTAGGTGTAAGAATGTTTTATAAATTCAAGATTTAAACCTTTCCTATGATTTAAGGATCCAAAATGCATTACTTACATCTAACTCATTTCCTAACTTGTTCTTGGCTCATCTTCCAAGTTGGTTACACCCTACTATCATATCCTTTATCAATTGGTTACCTCCCCTCCCCCTAAGTCAGCTAACATATGTAACTTACCTAGGTTAATTAGCAAATATAAATTATTAAAAGGAACATGGTCAAAGGATATACCAAGAGTAAAATGTGTCCTAGGTTTTATATATCCAAATGACTAAGGTACCAAAGGCAATGGGTGAATGAGTGTTAGTATCTATCATTGGTGACCATAGTAGGGATCTCAACCATTGACACCTATGGAAAATATGATGGGAAACACAAAGAAAACCCATGCACAAAAGTACCACTAGTGAGAAGAGATGACCATGCAAAAGAAAAATAGGAAAATAACTAAACAAAAATGAAAAATAGGAATAGAAAATGTTAAAAACAAGGTAAAAACAAAAGCAAAGTAGCTAAATAACAAAGTAAAAGGAATGATTAAAAGTGAAGATGCTTATTAAGATATCAACTATGGAGGAGTCACTCCTTCGTTGTTAGTGTTATATCCTAGCTCTAAGGTAGTGGAATCTTGATTTGATTGGTAATTATTGCCTAACCCTTAAACACTTTGATTACAGAAGGGGGTTCTTGTAGGATTCTTAAAATTATGAGCTTGAAGCATTGCCCCAACTATAAGGTTCTTGTGGGGCCATTTTTTTCTTACTTTCTTTCTTTTCTTTTCTCTATTTTTTTCCTTTTCCTTTTTCTATTTTTTTTCTTTTTCTTATTTCTTTTTTCCCAAGAAATTCAATATCTAACCATCTTCAATCATGAGGTTCTTGTGGGAGCCAATTTCATTTTGTAAGGGTTGCTCGCATGGCTTGATATTGATAGATGCCTTTTGCTACTAGAGAAACTAGGTCCAATATAACACACCCTTTCCACCTTAGTGACACATCTAATCAAGTATTTAATAGAAACCAAACACTAATAACCATGATCCTAAACTATGTTATTTAGCCACCTGAACTTATGAACATTGTACTTAAAGAATATTGTTAAAAATAATAAAGTTTATTATATGTAAGACACTTATTAGTTTAAGGCTCACCTTTAGTTGAATTTTGGGTTTAAACCTACCTATTTCAAGGTAGGAGGAGTTATCCTTCTCCCTTGCATTCTAGACAAGATTCTACCAAATTCTCTACATTTTTCAAGGTAAATGTTGTAGACTGTAATATATATATATATATATATTGGTTACTCTATAACATAAGAGTCCTTTTGAGTGGTACATTTGAGAGCAAAGACTTTTGATAGATTGTTCTCATGTAATTCATTAGTAGTGGAATAAGTTGGGTTACTTAGCTCTACTAGTTCATCTTCTCTGGGTTCTTCAATGTGATGTTGATAATATAACTTAAGCCTTTTTCCATTGACTATGAATGTAGTTGAGGAATCGTTAATAGGTGATATCAAAACACTTCCATTTTCATGGGGTTGGACAACTAAATAAGGGCTTCCCACCTAGTTGTTAACTTCCTTGAAAATTTATGTAATCTCATATTGTAAAAAAGAACTTTATCACCTATGGAAAAGTATTTTTTTAAAGAGAATCGTATCATGTAATGTTTTCATTACACTTTTGGTGCCTTAATGTCCACTTGATATTACTCAAAACCTTTCAAATCTACCTCAAATCCTTCATTAATGGCCATGAAAACTCAAAAATTCATCAATTTTGCTAAGTACCCTATTTTGGATAGGACATGATATCGAGTACTTGGTATCAGGTCCCACGCAATATTGGGTATGCGCTATCACATATGCAATATCACGTCTACAAAACCTATATATATGGGGGCCCCCACACATGTTGAAGTCATTTTCAATAGTTGATATGAGGGGAGTTGTTGAAATTTTCTTCCACGATTTTTAGCACTTTAAGAGTCTAACATTCAACCATCAATATCTTGCTCATTAATTCTTCAATTTCCCTTCCGATCACATCTACTTAAACTCAAAGTATTTAACTTAGTCATGGGGGAGGGGTACAGTAGAATTTGGGCACAACTTTTTCAAAATTTGCTATCGCCTAAAGGATATCATAGGGGTAAGTAATATTAAGAAATGTTAAGAACTCATGCCAAAGTAATTTTCTGCCTTCACCCAAATCATTTAAATTATTAATTGGAGCCACATGAGCAAATCAAGTCCAACATTAAAACTTTTAGGGGAACTTTCTTGAAAAAATTTCTAATGCTAAAATTACACTAAGTAAGAATCCAAAATTTATTAAAGGAAATGAGTAAGATATGAGATAATTGAACCTTGTTAAAAGACCTTACTAACAATTGATCTTGGTGTGATCACAGGTGACCCCTAAATGAGAACAATAGGGAGGATCTTCTTAAGATGCATCCAAACATCCAAGAAGAGGTAGAGGCTAAGGACCTCATGTGGAGCATGCAGAATAGGAGGCATAATCATTCAACATCTATCAAAAAACCCTTCTCACTACACAATCTAGTCAAGAAAAAAGTGGAGAGAGTAGGGCACCCAAACAAGGACAACATCTCATGTTGTCCCTAGAATGCGTTCAAGTCATTCAAGAAAGGTCCACATCCACTGCAATGATTATGGAACTTAATTTTGGGCCCTTTACTAAACTCAGCCCCAAACCAGTCAAGGATCAAATCAAGGGATCTTCACTATGGCCTATCCTCTTGGAAAGTGAAGAATGGTATTTGGGGGAAACTTATCAATTTTGGCATAATAAAGAGGAAGGAACCACCATCTACATTGGTTGAATATCAATTGATTTTTCCGCAAAGGCCATTGTAGAAGTTCTGAATCTTCCAAATACAAGGCCTAAAGTTGCTCATTTGTCCACCCGCTCCAATGATAATGCAAGAAAAGTACGACTAAAGAGTATGTACAAAAAAGAAGAAAAAACATATGAAGAACTAACCCTTGAAGAGATAATTTATTTTAAAATTGGCTCCTATCACATCTTCCTAATGAATGGGAAACAAGATCTCAACCTATGTAGCTAGAGGAAGCGCAATCTTGATGGACAAGGTTGATGTCAATTTGTGCCCCATTTGTATTTAACAAAAATATTAAGGTGCTTTGTAGAATGCACGATAGGAAAGTTTGCATTTCCCTTTCCATGTCTAATTAGGAAGTTGTGCTAGCATGCTAGAATTATGGGGTACACTAATGACATCCCTAGAAAAGCTCAAAATTCTTCATATGCTAAATTACTAAAGCCACCAGCACCAAGAAAAGATTTTGTTGAAACAATAGAGCCTAAACAAGAGCAAATAGTTGGGCCCACTGCACCTCAAACAACAAGGTCTAGCTAACTTCTAGACATAAGGTTTGGTCAACAACAAGAAGTAGGGCCCATCACATAGCCCATGCACCAGTAGGATCAACAATCACCACTACAGTTGTAAGATTATTGACTGTTGATGAGCCATCTTAGGGCCATCTCTAAAATGGTTAGTTGGAAAAGTAGGGATGAGGCCAATCTTTTCAAGGTGATTGATGATGTTGTACAACCCTTCATATTAATTGATCATGCAAGGGGGATGTCTTAGTACAAATAAGAGGAAGGAAATCACATTGGTCACAACAGATTTTGGAACATGCTACATCATTTCAAGTACAATTAAAAATTAGTAAGGGCACCATAGTGGTTGTCATGCAACACCAAGATGCAGTTAGAGTAGAAAATGTGGTTGTAGACCACATAAAAGAATCATTCAATGTCCCTGTTGTGCCACCAGCAAATACAAGACCATAGGATGCTCAAGTTCTAGTTGACACCTCAATGACTTATGCAGAACATGAGGATGCTCAGGATCACTTGTTGTGAACTAGACAAGTAATGACATCCTTGTTTAACATTCCCCAAGATGTCACAACAACACAATTAGACCTCATTTCCACCAAAGGGAAGTTGGTCATGGCTGAGGTTAGGGTTGAATACAAAAAAGATGAACTAAGGAGACTCTAAGAAAAGTTCATTACTCTACAAGCCAAACAACAAGATCCATCCTAACTTGTTCCAGCTGATCAGCTAGAATCATTTAGGACTGAGCATCTCAATAAATTACTAGTGGAGAATAAAAGGGTGGCAATGGAAAAGGAGAAGGATAATTGAAATGCTTTAAAAGCATAGGCTTAGACATATGCACATGTAAAAGCACTCAAGGCCTCACAAAAATAAAATAAACTCCTTGCTACCAAAAATCTTTGGTTGACAATAGTTAAAAAATAAAAGAATGTTCTTAAGAAAATTTGTCAGAAAATGTGAGAATAAATAATAAGAATCAACCAAGAAATAAGTTGCTTAGCCAAAGAGAACAAAACCCTCTCAATGGAGGAGGTATGTATAATCTGTCAAAAATGACCATTGAAATAAGCTTGTGGCAAAATGAAGCTAAGCAACATGATAAATTGAAGGAACATTTTCAGGATTAGGTGAGGATGTATAAGGAGATCATCGAAAAAGAGATCTGTATGGCTAAGGACCACATCAACTAATTTAGTGCTCAATACACTAACTAGCAAGCTATACTGGACACTTATGCCTTCGTCCACCAAGCAAAATTAAAAATCTAGGACCTACGGATCCAAGATCTCACAGAATACATGGAGTTGACAAATTTGTGATATGCCAACTTGGCCATGTTAACAATAGGGTGCTCAAGGAATGAGTTAGACAAATAGGTAGTTACCACCTATGCTAAATATGAGATGGAGTTTGTTGAACATAAGAAGACATTGTAGAGACTGGAGGTAGCAAAATTTAAACTAGAGATGGGTAAAGCTAGATACTAAGGCCAAAAGGATGTTGCAACAAACTTAGCTTGATAGCTCATAGATTATCAAGCATTTAGAGACAAATCCAAAGCCTACAAGAAGGAATGACAGATGTTTGTAGCATGATACATCAAAGCTAATCAAATGTTCTCACAACTATCATGTCCATGGGAGGTGCCAACTCTATCAAACATTAGAACATTAACATGGACGACACATGATTCTTGGACAGAGAAAGAAAAACTTCAAGAACTCCTTTAGAAGTATCCATTTTTGAAGCCTGGAGCATAAGATAAAGGAAAAAAGCCCATGGAGGAGCCATTGCCACCAGGAACCACATGAGTTCCAAACAATTTTGTATTTTGCATTTTGTATTGGTGTCCCAATTTTGTTTTGTCTAGTCCCACATTGTGACATGAATTAATCCATAGTTAATCCATAATCCCATACCCATCCACTATGTAATCAAATGAACTTGTTTCTCATTTTTTTTGGCTCAAGGATGAGTTTTTATTTAGTCGTGAGGGCATGACAAATTATGGTTTGCCAAGCCCTGATATCAAGTACATAACATTGGGTACGTGATATCGTAGCCTGGATATGATATCATATACATGATATCATGATACCTATGTTAGCCTATAAATATAGCACTCAGGTACATGGGGAAGAGTCATTAGAGCATTAGAGATTATTTTAGTCATTAGGAGTCCTTTTGTCAATTTTAGTTTTAGTTCTTTCCTAAATGCATGCCTGTAGTGTGATGCTTGTAATTGTATGGAATCTTTGTTCAAGTGTAATATACTTGGACATGTACAAAATCGTCAATAAAGATCGAGATTACTCCATCATTGTAGCATTAACATAGTTTTTAATTATTTAATTATTAATTATTATTATTTATTATTTTCTTAGTTAATATTTCTTTTATCGTCATTTACTATTTCTATTACTAAATGTGGAATGAGTACATCTTAATCATAAATATTTAAGTGTAACTACATGGTAACCCAGAAGCATATCAAGTAGTGTTTCGAGTGATGTGCACTTGGTAATCCCAAAAGTAGTACACAAAGTCCAAGATGTGTATGGATGATTAATGATGGATGCTCATTACACTTAGGCTAGCTTAGATTTTATTTCCTATTCCTTATTAGCTTAATTAAGCTATTTCTTATTATCTTTAGGAGTAGCATACTATTAGAAATCACATCATACACCTCACTCTAGACTAAACCATACCTAACAAACTAATTACTAGTCCATGTGGGAAAAAAATGAATTATGATCAACATATAACTGTCTAGGTCCCACAACTAGTTTGTCCACAGAGTTCGACTAGATCATGTATACACGCTCATATTTGTATGGTTGAGCATAGGGGTACCTCGCCACTCATCAATCTTCTTTTACTTTATTGTATATACTTAATGTAAAAGTAAGATTTGCAAAGAAGAGTTGAAGTTGTCCAAATCTACAATTAATTACCACATCAGCTATTGCTAACTAAGTTTTGCCTAATATAATAGAAAAACAATCTGGATCTTTTACTTCCAAAACAACAAATTCAATTGGGTCTTTGCCTTTTTCTACCTTCATTATTAAGTCCTCTTCTATTCCTATGGGATTAAAATTTGATCCATCAACCAATGATATTATCATGTTTACTCCTTTGATAACCTTAATATCAAGCATGCTAGCCATTTCAAGAGGAATGATATTAATTCTAGCTTCTAAATCCAATAGGGCATTTTTTATCACTTGGCTATTTATTTTAATTGGGATGGTAGGGACTCTTGGATCTTGGTATTTTGAAATCTAATGACTTTGTATAAGTTGAGAAATATTATCAACTACATAAACTTGTTTAGGAATTTTTTCCTTTCTTTTCCTAGTGCATAATTTCCTTAAGTATTTAGCATAAAGAGGTGTGTCTTTTACCACCTTTTCCAAAGGAATATGCAAATATAATTCACTAAACATTTTTTCAAGATGGGCTTTTATTGTGAAATCTTCTTGTAATCATTTAGTTAAGTCCTAAAATCTTCTTTAGTCTCACTTATGAATTATCTACTTTCTTTTATGAAAAAATTAATGCTTTTGGTGAGCTTATCCAAGTTGATGAGCGATGAGGTACCCCTATGCCCAACCATACGAATCACAAGCATTCATGTTTGATCTAGTCAAATTTTGCACATTATAATTACTAAGTATGTTAGAGTCAAACAATGTGTGCTTGTTGTTCATTCGTTGTCTTCCTAGTCCTACTTATGGAATGTAATTTTATGGTTAAGTGTGATTGAGGTGTAAGATTTTTATTATTTGTGTTTTATGAAATTACTTGCCTGGAACAAAGATAAAAGTAAAAGTAGGAGTGATTAATTGCTAAGTAGACTATGATCTAATTTAGCCTAACACAAGTAACCATTCTCACTTCCCGGACACATCTTGAACTTTGTGTAAACACTACTGGGTTACCAAACTCTAGTCATTTTTGATCTACCAAGTGTCACACGTATGTTTGAAGGGGTCGTGATTATGTATTTTAATGATTTTATTGACTGATCAAAATTAATTACTACATTAATTATATTTATGTAAATTTCATGAAATATAAATGCATAAGAAAAAAAGTCTCAAGTGCTGTAAGGAATGGATCAAAGAGCTCATCTTTATTGCCAGCACAATGGTGTGTTCAGGTACATCAATGCTTGAATAAAAATCCATTCACACTTAGACCTCCTACTACGGGCATTTGGAAAATATTCTAACTCTCACATGAACAAACTGCAAGAGCTTTGCTACTTGATTGCCAAAAACTTACTTCCAATTGTGCACTAGGCACTATATTTATAGACTTGGAAGTAACCTTGCAATATCGAAGGTATGATATCGCACCTTGGATCGCAATATCGCATACCCAACATCGTGTACCCAATATTGTGGCCACCTCGATATCTGAGCATATGAAAAACAGGATTTATCATACCCCCACGAGTTCCTTACAAACAGTTGTAAAGGTGTGTACAATTAGATGCCATGGATGGGGTAAATAAAAAGAATTTAATTGTAACAATGTCTAATGGTAAAGAACTTAACTTAACCAACCCAAAATATATGCAACTAGGTCCTCCCCAAAGTAAGCATAGGCCTTTTATACCCTTGCATAACTCCAAACCAAGGAGTTCATGGACTCCATGGATGATTAATGATTATAGAAAGCTAAGTACAAAAACCCAAAGTAACTAACTGAGAAACCTAACACATCAAACTAGAACATTGAACTAAAACATGAAACTAGTAGTCAGGTAAGCCATGAAAGCATAGATGAATGATAGAGAGAGTGGAATAGAGTTCCTAATTATGATCACATATAGTCCCTTTTGAAGTTTGTGATTAAATAACCTGGTAGGATCTATATTTAGTCTAGATCAAAACTAACCACTTTCAATGACTTTACATCGACATTCTAAGGCAAGTCCATCCCCTAAGACACAAGAATGCTCCCACAAAACAACCACCGTTCCAAATTGGAGAGAAGGTAGGAAGTGAGAAAAGGCCTTAGTTAGAGGATACAAGACAAGTCTCATAACCAATGCTTGTAGCCCTTTTATTTGGTCTAAGGGGTGTGCTTTGAATTCTCATGTGTTTTTTTGTTTTGTTTTGTTTTTTTTTTTTGAATAGGAACTGCACCATGCAAAGACCCATGCATTTTTTGCATTTATTTTGTCAAAGGGATGTGCTTTGAATTCTCATCTCTTTTTTTCTTTATGATGAGGATCACACCATGCAAGGACTTGTTTGACTTCCTATTGTGAAATGACATGGAACGGTGAGAAGCTTATAAAAACACTCTTGCACATAGGAAAATAAAAAAGCATAAAGAATACCACATCCCTTTGAAGCCGCACCCTATCCAAACCTTTGATTCCTTCCCAATTCTAGAAACTACACAAGTCACAAATTTATTAAAATTTCATTAATGAAGAAGAGACTGCACACTTCCAAAACAAGGAAAACCATAGAGTATGTGGATAGGTGGATGATGTGGACTCACTACCTATTACATGAAAAGGAACCATGTCCTAGTCATTAGTAATGACATTCAAATTTAGAAACTAGACATCAATACTCAAATTACAAATGAAACATACCACCATCAAGTAGTGCATTACCATTGTACCTGCCACCTTTTTAGTAGAAAAAGTAGAGAAACACATCAAACACAAGCAAACATAACCATATAAGAAATTAAAAGAGTAGATAACACAAAAAATGTAAAATAAAAATGTAACACAAAAATTTAGATAAATAGTGATGGTGTAAAACAAAAACTAAGAGAAGACTAATAACCTTAAAAATACAAATATGTAACACAAAAATGTAAAACAAAGAAGATGAAAACAAAAAGTTGTAAAACTAAACATGTGTAAAACAAAAAAAATTAAAAACTGAGAAGCTACCTAAGCTGTTGGTATGGGTGGCCATCTCCCCCACGACTAAGTTAGAAGGGAGAGATCAAAAATATTAAGCATGATTTTCCATCTAACACGGTGTTTTTTGTGTTGGTTGGCTTGGGCTCATGGAAAAGTTTTATTTATTGAATGTTGACTAGCTGTTTCTTGTCTGGGATATCAGGTTTGTAGATAATCATGGCCCAAAATGAAAAAGTCTCATCAATAATGTAAGGTCCTTCTCACAATTTTTGAAATTTGGTTTGTTGGGGTACATGTGTAGGATTCCAATAGAGAACCTTGTCTCCTAGTTGAAACTTGACTTTTCTTATTCTGAGGTCATAGCATTTCTTGTTGAATGCCTTATGAATTTCATTGGATGATAGGGCCATTAAGTGATTTTTGTATAGCAAGTTGAGACTCATTAACCGTTTTTTTCATGCTATACTTAGATTTAGGTCAAGATCATAGGTTGTAGAGAGTGTATGAAGTTTGGATTGGATTGGCAATGCTGGTAGTTTTCTATACACAAGCTCATAGGAAGAATAACCTATGGGAAGTTTCCATGTTGAGTGATAGGCACAAAGGGCATCATTTAATTTAGTGCTCCAATCCCTTCAGTACTTGCTAATGGTATGTGTTAAAATTTTTGTAATCTCTCGATTAGTGATCTCAGCTTGATCATTGGCTTGGGGGTGATATGGAGTTGTGAATTTATGATCAACCCCCAAACATTTCATTAGTTTCTAGAAAGTGACACTTCTAAAATAAGTTCCATTATCAAAAATTAATGCACAAGGTACACCAAACCTATTTACAATGTTTTTTTGTATAAACCGACCAACAATGGTCGATGTACAATTGGTGACAGTTGTTACTTCTACCCACTTAGTACAATAGCCAACTACAACTATTATATATGCCTTTCCATTTGATAAAGGTGCAATGGGACCCATAAAGTCAATGCCCCAAATATCTAATGGCTCAAGAGGTTGTATCCATTATTGTGGCCTCTCTATTCGAGCTATCATTCCACCATCCCTCTGGAAACGATCACAAGCATAGACAAATTGGTGTGCATCCCTAAATATTGTTGGCCAATAATACCCTACCATGAGTATTTTTATGGTTGTGCATCTCCTAGCATAATGGCCCCCACAAGAACCTTTGTGAGCATCCTGGAGAATGTGCAGTTGATCCATATTAGGGACACACCAATGAACCAGGTCATGAGGACAAATTTTGTAAAGGTTTCCCTTAGTTTTCATGAAATACTTAACCTAGTGAAGAAACTGTTTTTTATTTCTAGTGTCCAACCCTTGCAGTAGTTCTTGGTTGAGCAGATAAGAGAGGATGGTATCATACCATTTTAGTTTATCATGCATTTGTGCATTAATAACACTTGCAAGGAGAGATTCATGAAGGAATTGATCAAATAAAGGGCTCTCTTTCTCCTTGTCATCCCATCTTAGGTGTAATAAGTGATGCACAACCACATTATCCACATATTTTTAATCTACCATCATAAGATCAAACTTCTACAAAATCATGAGCCACCATATGACACAGGGGCTCACTGTTGGTTTATTCATCAAAAATTGGATGGCACTATGATCTGTGTGCATGAACACTTTGTTGCCAAGCACATAGTGCCTAAACATCTCTAAGGTGACCACTGCTACCATCAAATCCTTTTCTATGGTGGTGTAGTTTAGTTGTGCACTTATAATGCTCTTCCTTGTGCAGTGAATATAATATGGATGTTTTTGATCATCCATTTGTGTAAGCACTACCCTCAAAGCATAATTCGATGCATCGGTCATCACATGAAATGATCTAGACCAATCTGGTTCTTGAAGAATGGGGGTTTCAAAAAGCTTTTGCTTTAATTTTTGAAATGCTACTTCACATCCAAGGGTCTAGATGAATTATGCATCCTTCTTTGTCAATTCTACAAATGGCTTGGTGATTTTGGAAAAATTCTTGATGAAGTACCAGTAGTAGCCAATATGACCAAGGAATGACCACACTTCCTTGACTATTTCATCTTGATAGGTTATTTCTTGGATGACCCTTATTTTTTTAAGGTCCACCTTGATTCTTGCTTTTGAAATGTGATGTCCCAGGACTATGCCTTCTTAGACCATAAGATGTCTCTTTTGCCAATTAAGTTGGAGGTTTATTTTGACACATCTCTTCAATACCTACTCAAGACGGTCCAAGGCTTACTTGAATTGTAGCTTCATAGGTAGAAAAGTCATCCATAAAAACTTCTACCCCACTACCAATCTATTGTTGGAAAATGTTGAGAACTAATCTTTGAAATGATGGTAAGCAAACGTCCCCCAAGGACTTGTGAAAGTTATCTTTCCCTAGTCCTCTGGTGCAATTCAAATTTGGTTATAACCACTATAACCATCTAGAAAGTTGTAATAATAGTGCCCAGAAATGGTGTCCAGCACTTGATCAATGAAAGGTAACAGAAAATGATTTTTGAAAGTTACCATGTTGAGTAGCTGAAAATCAATGCACACCCACCATTTTCTCTTTTCTTTGGTATAATCACAAGTGGACTGACCCACTTACTATCTACAATAGGGTAGATGAATCCCACCTTGAGGAGTTGTTCAATCTCCTCTTTGACAATATGCTTTAATTTTGGATTCAAACACTGTTGTGGTTGTCATTTTGGCTTAACGATAGGGTTAGTGTATATCCAGTGCTGGCATATTCTTGGATCTATCCTAGTGAGTTTAGAATATGAACAAGCAAAAGCTGCTGACCACTTTTCCACAACCTTTATTAACTTTTTCTTCTATTCTATAGTAAGCTTGGCATTAATAATAACTGGCCTCCCATTTTTCAAAAATACGTAGTCCATTCTAATCGGTAACATCTTCAATTCAAGGGGCTCTTGTTTAAAATTGTCAGGAATTTCTAGCTCACCCCAATTGACATCATCATTTACTCCTTCAAAGTGCTAGTGATGAACTTGCTCAAGTTCATCCATACCTACAACATATTCATACATTAGGCCCTTAGTAGGTTCCATACATAATGTACTACTGCTAGCATCAACTATCAGCCACTGGGTGCCCTCTTGTTTTGTGGGTGCTACATACAGACATCTCTAGATCTCAACTTCTAGTGCACACTGCTTGTATGTAGAGAGAGATGTTTACTTTATTGACCATAACTTCTGCACATAATGGCACCTTGAATCACTATACATAATACATGGAACTCTCTTCTTCTTGATCTTTCCAAACTCATTTTCTTTTGATATTTCTAAGGAAAGATCTCTAATGCCCATTTTGGCATTAATAGTACTTAACCACACCCTTCCCATAATGACTAGAAAGTTCCCCTTATAGTTCTCCACTTTGATTACTATGAAATCAATAGGATATTACCACCCAAAAATGGTGGTAATGATGTCCTCAACCAGTCCTAATGGAATAGGGATGTACTGGTCCATCAGTTCCAGTTGGATGTTTCTCTTTTTCATAGGAGAAAGGTTCCACATTATGTACATCTCATGTGAGATCAAATTAACACTAAAACTAGAGTCAAGAAGAGCTTTACAATGCTCATTCCTAGCAATATGCAAGTAAACTAGGGGACCCCCAGGATTAGCTAATTTTTTGGACAAGTTACTAGCTCAAGGAGTTCCACTTGGGTAGTACTCCTGTGGTTGGTGAAACTATTGAGAATCGCCTTGTGGATAAGGCAATCTTTTGGGCATTTACCTTTGTGCAAGTCATGGATGTAAGGCATACACACTAGATTCCTGCAACTGTGATACAACTGGACAACATCCCTTAGGATATTAATACTGGTAGACATCACATTCACCATTATCATCTAAGTCACTATCCATAGTCATTTTACCTTCATCCTTAGATATGACACATTCAGGCTTCTTTCGCCTCTAGCACTCACACTCGCCACCTTGCTTCTTGATCTCTTCAACAATTTTTAAGACAACTTGAAACCTATTATCCATGGAGTCCCATAGTTGATCAACCTTAGCCATAATTTCTGATTGCAATTTCTGAAATGGCAAGGTTTTCTGATTAACCATGTCATCTCTAATGAATTCATCTTTGCTATCAAAAAACTGGACCCCCTTCTATCAAATAGAAGGTCTCTATTGTATTCTTCTGCACTTTCACATTTTCTTGACTCTCCCTCCTCCTTGGCTACTTACTCAATTAATTTTTGAATTCGACAGGCGCTTAACTCTATCAATCTTCCTTGGGCATAGACAATACAAATTTTCTTGGTTTTAGACCACAACTTGTCTGTGATATGGAAAAGTTGATCAAGCTGAGAGTATCCATGGCCAAGATACCTATGCAATAGAGAGTAGTATTGACCAATAGCAACATCCAAGGGCTCATGATTCCCTTGTTTCCACCCATGAATTTTTCCCTTAAATTAGATAATCATGAGTATATTTGATATTTGTCATTAAATAATTCCAACATTGTACTCCACCGCTTGATTGGTTCTAGTTCCAATGATCAATACCAATTTTCTACTTTCTTTATAAGTGTCCTTGAAAATAATTTTAGCTTCTGCCATTCATTCTTAATATTCTACAAGGCACATGCATCTTGAAAGGCTTGAAGATGATTTTGAGGATCAACATCATATCCTCCCCCAAACCAAGGGATGTTGTTCATATCTAGACTCTTTATTCTGCTATCCTTCATGTGCCTTATTGGAATCCTCACAGCCTCTACAATATTCAACATGCCCTGAGTAGCAAGTAGAGGTTCATTAATGCCATGATGATGGTGTCTACGATGTTCTCTACTAGCCCTTCTTGATGATGGGCCTCTTTGGATTACCCACATCCTTAATCACGACTATCTCAATGGTCCCTTCTATTGTTCTAGTCTCGTTGATCACCTCCATCACAGTTATTTCTTCTATGGCCACGATCTAAACTAGATGAATAAGAAGATGATGATGATGATGAAGGAGAAGAAGAAGGGGAACTTACTCCATGTTGATGCCTATCACCCTTCCTTCGATGCTCGCGACCATGATTGTGATCATGATCTTCTTTGTCCCCCTTTTCTTAACTTGCTTCTCTAGATCCATTTTTTTCATTAGATCCATTTTGACTAGAACCTAGATTATGAATTGTGAATTGTACATTCTACTTGATGGCTCCTTAATCAAAGTCAAAGAGAGGAGAATCACTAAAGAAGTGATCACCTTCATCAATTAGATCAAGCAGAGGTGGAAAATCCTTGCTCTTCATAAGTTCTTGTTGGTTCTCTAGCTAACGATCCCTTAATCTTTGCACTTTAGTGGGTTGATAATCCCTTAAGTTGGGATCTTGCATCTCGTATTTTCCATGGAGATGTTGAAGCTCATGCCACTCCAACATTAGTTGGAGAATTGATAGAATAGATTAGTCAGGTGGCAACACAATATTGCCTTCTATATCACACCACCGCATTAGTTCATCTTGATGCAAGATGAAGGTAAAGTCTAGTACATACTCATCAAGATGAGCATATACCACCCAGTACTATTGACACCTAAACTGCCCTAGGTGGAGATGGGCTTCTATGAGAAGAAGACATTTTATGTTTAAAAACTTGTAAACAGTGCGTAGTTAAGGTTTAATTTAATGATAATAAATTTTTTTGTAGGATTTAACTCTTAGGGTTCAAACAATGAGGTTACTAAGTTTCATTGGGTTTAGATATCACACGAAGAACTATAGTCCATAGCAATGACACCAATGATAAGCAACAAGGTACCCCTACACCCAACCATACGAATCACAAGCATTCACGTGTGATCTAGTCGAATTCCACAAACTAATTACAAAGTATACTAGAGCCAAATAGTGCATGCATGTTATCTATTCGTTGTCTTCCTAGTCCCACTTGTGGAATGCAATTGTATGGTTAAGTGTGATTGAGGCGTAAGATTTTTATTATTTTTTGTTTTTATGAAATTACTCACCTAGAACAAAAATGAAAGTAAAAGTAAGAGTGATTAATTGCTAAGTAGACTATGGTATAATTTAGCCTAACACAAGTAACCATTCCAACTTGCCAAACACATCCTGAACTTTGTGTAAACACTACTAGGTTATCAAATGTTAATCATTTCTAAGCTACCAAGTGTCACACGTATGTTCAAAGGGGTCATGCTTGTGTATTTTAATGATTTGCTTGATTGATCAAAATTAATTACTGCATTAATAATATTTATGTAAATTTCATGAAATATAAATACATAAGAAAGAAAGTCTCAAGTGTTGCAAGGAATGGATCAAAGAGTTTGTCTTTATTGGCAACAAAATGGTGTGTATAGGTACATCAATGCTTGAATAAAAATCCATTCACACTTAGACCTCCTGCTACAGGCACTTGGGAAATATTGTAACTCTCAAATGAACAAACTACAAGAGTTTTGCTACTTGACTGCCAAAAACTTACTCCCAAATGTGCACCTGGGCACTATATTTATAAACCTGGGAGTAACCTTGCAATATCAAATGTACAATATCGCATCTTGGGCTACGATATTGTGTACCCAATATTGTGGCCACCTCGATATTAGCGCATATGAAAAACACGATTTATCACTAGTGTTCATTAGTTTGGTTTTTGAATGACCTAAAATTATTTTGAAGATATTGTTGTGGGTAAAATGGTCATTGAGGAACGTTCATTGTTGGTTGGCTCTTATATTGTTTGAAACCCTTTACTGACTCTTGCATTTCCTCTTGGCAATATAACAAAGCCAAGCAAGTTTTTTGGTCATGTTGGGGACTACACAAATACTACATGCTTCACTTTGAATTCCATGAGCTTGTTTCTTAATCATTTGAGTTAACTCATCCACCTTTCTATTTAACTGTTATGTTTTTTGGGTCATGCCTTTCATAATGTTGGGTTTTGGCCAATATTTACTTTGGTCTACTAATGAATCTATAATTCTTATTTTAAATGTGACACCTAAATATGATTCCTCTACAAATATTATCCAAACCATAAGATATTTAGTGTAGAAGTCAACGTTTTGCCTACAAGAAGATAATAAGCCTTCTACAAAGATTTGAATTAATTGATGGGCTGGAAATCCATGGTTTGGATTATTTAAGCATAATCCTTTAAATTTATCAAAAGTACTCTCATGGTCTTCATTCTCATGTTGCATAAAACTCATTAATTGTTATCCTAATGAATACAACCTATCATTAGAAAGAAATATTTATAAAAACGCATTCTTAAACTCATCCCATGAACAAATTTGTGTTTAAAGGATTTGTGCCCAAAAATTAGCTTTGTCCTTTAAGGTTGATTTAAAGGCAATCATCTTAGTTCTATCACCACTTTGAGGTGCTAACATACTAATGTTGTTTCAAATTCTCTTATGTGGCTAACCAAATCCTCATCATTTATCCCCTTAAAAATAGGTAATAAGTGAATATTTTTAACCTCTACATCTATTCCTTGTGGAAAAACCAATAGCCTTTGAGGTATGATTGATTCTCTTTGATTCAATAACTCTCCAAGGATTTGTCTTGGATAAGGTTGATCAATTGGACCACTGCAACTCAAACTACCAAGGGAGAAAGGAATTGAACCTAAGAAAAATGGAGGAGGTGTAAGATGTGAAGATGATTCCGTTGTGTAAGTGGAGGTTACTATTGGTGTTACTATAGGATTTGGTATAGAAATAGAAACTAGTGGTGAAGTTTGTAAATTCAAAGTACTTATTGGTTGGGTAGTTTCTCCAATTATGGTTACATAAGTTGATATTAGGTTAGTATTTTAAAATCCTGCTCCTATAGTGAACTCATGATTGATGCTATATTAGTTGAAATATCAAATAGAGGATTTATAAATATGGAAAAATCAAAACCTGATTGTATTGGTTCCTCTTGGTTTTATTTTTTATTGAATTTTGTACCTTTGTAAAGACGAAGAGTTCTTCTAGAAGGTTGAATTCATGTTGGCTTATTTAGTTGCTTTGCTAGTTTCATTTAACAAGAACATTCTTCATGGGCACATTCATGGGCTACCATTTCTAATAATTTACAAATTGATTTAATAAGTCCTACTATTTCAGCTTTAATTGTAACCTTTTAACAATTTTAGTTGGTTGTACAAAAAGAGGAGCTAATTCCTAGGATTTTTTTCTTATTTTTGGATTTTTTAATACATGAAAAATAAGTAAAAGAAACCATTTCTCAAATTACTAGAATAAAAGAAACATAAAATAAAAAAATAAAAACTAAATGTACCTAAAATATGAAATTACAAAATGAAATTAAAACATACATAACTCTTGATGATGATTAACTCTACCCACCTTCCTAGCAACAGTACCAAAATTGATGAGCTAGACAAAATTTGATGCTGGATACCTTTAAAATTAATCTTTCTTTTGTTGTAGAGATTGTCACCTCGTCTGTGACAAACCCACAAGTTGTATCCTGTGGAAGAACTGTTCAAAAGTCAAAGAGATCATTAAGACATAAAATAAATGATTAAATCTAGATTCAATTAAGAACACCACACTTATGGCTATCACCCATAAGAATAATCAATAATATGTTATCTTAACTTCTAACATTAAGTTCAAAGATGAATACAACCAATTAAACCAAAATGAATTTAAATAAAATTATAAAAAATAAGGAAGATTACAAAAGAGACATCACCTAATTTGTGACCCTGCTCTGTTGTCTCTATAGTGCAATAACCTCACACCCTTAAAACATTGTTGGTTGTCAATTCCCACAAAGCATCAGCACTCTTCCTTTACAATTTTGTGTAAGAACAAAAATTTAAATCTTGTGTGGTTCTCTCAATAGAATCCTCTCTATGCTTCTTCATAAAATCAAAAACACACACACCCCATACAAACTTTCAATGCATTATTTATACCCAACAAGATATCAAAATAAACCTTTTAATAATAGGTTGGGTATTGGAGAACCTATGCTAATTCATTAATATTAGGGTAAATTCCAAGTTGGGTACCCTTATGTTTTAAATTAACATAAAATCCATGGAAGTGGCGAAAGAGGCATATATGATGTTCCACATGTTGCCATGGCTACCCAAATATGAGAGAGTAATCATAAAGGTTGTCCCTCATGGTGGTGAGTATGGGATCTTGACCACTAAGTCCCAATCATGAATGCAAATCACCTACATTGCCATNATCATGGTGGTGAGTATGGGATCTTGACCACTAAGTCCCAATCATGAATGCAAATCACCTACATTGCCATGTCCTCAAAGGCGACAATGATGATGATTTTGTAGTTGAGGCACAACCGCATGAGTGACCTATATATGTTGGATAGTTCTGCTAGATATTGGTTAGGCTTAGCTAGGTCTACCTTCACCATTTGCAAAAGGTTTTCCAATACTGGTAGCCCTGCCAAACCCAATGGTAACATCAACCCAACATGAGCTACTACTATTGCTTCTACTTTAGGTTTTATGATTCTGAGGTAAAAGTGGTGGAGTATAATGGTTGTAGCTACTACTAGTAGCTAGGCATAGTAGTAAAGCTAGAACAAGGACACTAGCTTTAACTATAGAGGTAGGATGGAAACCTTCATTAGTGTTTTCTCTAGAACTCTAAAATGCTTCTTTTAGGATTTGTATTTTCAGAGAACTAGAGTAGAAAAAAAGCTCTCATCTTTGATTCTGCTCATATGTGCTTCCTACCATGTGATGTTGTTGTAGTGGGATGACCTGCCTTGCTTTGCATTACCATTATAGATGTTTCTAAACAAATTATTCTTGCCTATAGATATGTCATGCATTAATGAGATAAACTTGGTTCAACAACAATAATGATATGCTCATACAATTTTCATTATACCTAGTGATTACATGTTTGATTAGAGTGTGGGTTTCTCTTACAATAATGTTTATAAGGTGGCTACTTTGACACAAGAATCACCCTCTACAATTGTTTCCTACATAGCAATCTTGTTTTGTTGGTTTTTTGCAGAAGCAACTCTCACCGACAACATAGTTGCTTTGGCCTTTATTCTTATCCCACAAAACTAGGTATAAGCCCATAATTATAACCACTACTCCAATCACACTTCCCATGTAAAACGTATCATGCAAGATGCAAATTTCCATGATGGTCACTACTATACTAAAAATAGGACTAAATATGGCCACGAATACTAGACCCCTCTACTCCAAGCTCCAACTCTATACAAAATAATCCACAACATGTAGAACACTATATCTAACAAGAATGTTCAATCCTACATATAGAACCTACAACAGTGATAAGCTAGAGGATGCCAATGTTGCCCTATATATATAAAATTTTATATACTTTATATATAATGTAAACTATAATATTTATATANAATGCCTTTGACAAAAATACTTATTAAATACTAAACCAAAATTTGGGTTTTAACAAGGAAGTAAGGGGGGTTTACCCCTTTACCAAAAATGAAAGCTGAAAAAGTTGGAAAGAAGCATTACCCACAATGGCCTCCCAACTGCTTCTACACTGACTATGGCAAGGGGGAAAAGAAGGGGGATGAGCTAATGGGAATCTCAACCCTTCTATTACAATGTTAAAGGGAAGAAGGCTAAAAATCAAAGTGGAAAGTTGGGTTTTTCCACTGAAACTTGATCTTGGTAAGTTGCGAATTTTCTCAGCATTTCCTATTCATTGATTCATCAATGTGCCCTTGATTCGCCAAATTGTTTTCTTCCCCTCTTCCTTCCTTTTACAAACATCGAAGATGCTGGTATTTATAGGTTTAGGGTTAGCAGGGAATGTGAGATGGCTACTACATGGTGGATGGGATGGCTAGGACTATGCTCAACATAGTTATTGTTCATGTGGTGTGTCAATGGGGCTAATGGTGTTGATGGTGTTGTGCTTTCTTGTGCTCTCCCAAACTCTACGGGATTGTGACTATGCTACCAATTGCATGTGTGTGCATCTAAAGGATTGCGAGGTACTTGAAAATGAAACTTAGAGACTACACTTTACAGGACTATGCTCTTCAGGCTCTCATGTGGGGTTGAGTGTAGTTACAATTTTGGGGCAAAAGGAGATACAAAAAATAAGTATTTTTCTGACTACTCTTGCCAAAGGTGAGTTGACTATGTCCTAGAGCTAAGCTAAGCATTATTGCTATGCTATGGCGGTTGCTAGAGACTATCCTTGCTAAATATGCTCGTCTGAAAGGTGACTATGCTTTGGGCTAGGGATAAGTGTAGTCTTAAGACTTGGCAAAACTTACAAAATTGGCCTTCTACTAACTACACTCTCCTCGACTCTATTGTCTCTATTCTAAAATTGTGTGCTTGGGGGAGAGTGTAGTCTCAACAGTTATTCAAAATTTCAAAATTTTCCCCTCCAATTGACTATGCTCTAGAAGGCTATGCTCTCTACATTTTACAGAGGGGTTGAGCATAGTTTCCACACTTTGCAAAAATTTACAACCAAGATGCCATAGTCAAGATTTAGTGGTGTTTCATTGAACCTTCTTTGTTGACATATGGAGGAGTGGCTTGAGAGATGTCGACAAAGAACAATAAAACACCATAGTAGACTTGGCACCAACATCACTCTTTAGTGTGTGATTAGATGTCACTGCACCTTGCTCAAGAGTG
>MNCI01036996.1:83068-131110 GCA_015680685.1 Gnetum montanum
TTAAGGTCCTAGCAGACTATGTTATGCTAGCTTATAGTCTTAGCATACTACTTTCTATGCTAGTTTAATATCATAGTGGATGGCTATGCTAGTTTAAAGTCATAGCAAATGTGTTGTATGAGTTTAATGTTGTGACCTAAGGACAAGCTATCCTAGTTTAATGTGTATCAAACATTCACGCCAATTTAATGTCATAGCAGATGAATGCTTACCTTGCTGCATTAATGTGCAATGCTACATGCTATATGTAGTACGACTTCAAGTGTGAATGGTTTACTAGATTGGCAAACTTATTTCTGTCTTAATCAGCAACCTTGAATGCTCCATTGTCATAGGCCTTAGTCACCAAAAAAGGCCCTTCCCAGTTGGTTGCAAATTTATCCATGGGTTTGTAAACAGCCTTGAGGACTAGGTCCCCTTTCTTGATTAGGCACTAATGCTACTTTTGATGATGCATTTTTCATTGCCTTTCCTGATACCATTCAATGCAATCAAGCATATTCATGCACTCCTCCATTAAGTCAAGGTCTACAATTCCTAACTCATTATTATGACTTTTATTGATGAAGTCTGAGTGGATTACATAGAGCCATGGAACCTACAATTCAAGAGGAAAAACTACTTCAAATCCGTAGATGAGGCTATAAGGCATCATACCTATTGCTATTTTATGGATCATGCAGTAGGCCCAAAGTGCTTAGACTAGTTGCTCATGCCATTGTCATTTTCTACTGATTAGCAACTTCTTGAGGAGGTTAATGATGACCTTGTTGGTGGCCTCTTCTTGGCCATTTTCTTGAGGGTAGTATGGTTATGAAAAGGAGTGCTTGATGCCAAAGTGCTTACAAAAGGCTTTGGTTTCAGTGTTGCTAAACTGCGGTCCATTATCCATCACTATGATTATCAACAAGCTAAAACAATTTACTATGTTGTCCAACATGAACTTGCAAACCTGCTACAATGTCATCTTCCTAAGGAGAATAGCTTCAACCCACTTGGTAAAATATTCCATTGTAGTTATTATGAAGCTATGCCCTACACAAGACATAAGCATTATGGTTTTGATGATGTCTAAGCCCCAAAATTTAAATGGCCATGTGATTTGCATTGTATGGAATTTAGTTGGTGGCACATGCATTAAGTTGCTATGCCATTGACAATTGTCAGACGTTTTGACTTTCTAGATATAGCTACTCTCCATGTAAGGCCAATAGTAGCCTAGCCATCTAATTTTTGTTGTGATTGCCCTAGGTGCTATGTGACCTCCGCATAGGCATTTATGGACTTGCTCAATGATTTTTTTTTGTTTTTTCTTATGCAAGTTAGCAGTATGCCATCATAGGATCTGTGACATAATGTGCTATCACCTATGATGACATACTGCTATGAACATTTGTGTATTACATCCTTTTGAGTAGCACTTAAGTGTTGCAAAGGCTCACCTTGTAGAAGGCATGCCTTGATATCATCATACCACTCTTTTGCATGGGTGGTGCTAACTGTGGCTATGGATGCATCATTCATGGTCTGCATGATAGGTGTAGTGTAATCTACCGCTAAGGTGGTTAATGCATTGAACATGCTAAGTACTATGCTAAGGGCTAATGTTGCAAGTGCATCGACAATGCATTTTTACTTCAGGGAACATGTTGGAAATTAGCATTTGCAAAGTGTTGGAGCAAGTGTTTTTCCATGTCACAGTGAGCTTGTAAATGTTATGCTTTGCAAGAGTAAACTTTTATTACCTAATTAACCACTAGTTATGAATCAGCTTGGATCACTATGCATTAGATCCCTAGGTCATGTGTTGCAAGGATGCCTTGAAGAAGACCTTCATACTCTCTCACATTGTTGGTGCAAGAAAATGTGAAATGACATGCGAAGGGTTAGATCTCCCTAGAGGGAAACATGAAAATATAAATAATTCTACCCCCTTGAGAAGTTGAAACTTTGTCAAAATGTAGGAGTGCCTCATAATTGTTAGGCACTTAGCTAATACTGCTTACATGCTCATCCAAGAACTTAGGGTCTATGGTAGCTTGATCATCTATTGGTGAAGTTGTGATTTATCTAGCTATTACCTAACCTTTTTTGAGGCTTACATGACATAATGTAGGTCAAACTCCACTATTATTACTTTCCACTGTGCAATTCAACTAATTTCCTAGATATTCATTGTTATAGCTCAAAGTACATTGTTCTTGCAAATGATGTTGACCTGATTACGAAAGAGATAATTCCTTCACTTCCTTAGTGAGAAGAAAAGGGCAAGGTAATACTTCTCCATGTCATTGTATCTCATTTCATGGCATACTAATGCATGGCTCAGGTAGGAGACCATGATCTCTCCGCCATCATCTCGCTTTTGGCAAAGCAAAGAAGTGATGGATGTGTCAAAAGTGGCAAGGTAGATGTAAAAACACTTATATCCTTATGGAGGGTGAAACATACGCAGTTGTGCTAGCTCTTGCTTAATGTTTTCAAATGCTTGTTGGCACTAAGATATCCACTAAAAGTGGGCTCCTTTCTTGAGCAAATGTTACATTGGTTGTAGAATATCAGTTTACCAAGTAATAAACCTACATATGAGTTATATTCTACCTTACAACCCTTGTAGCTCCTTAAGGTTAGTCAGTAGTGCTAAGTTGGTTATGGCCTTAACCTTTTGAGATTCACCCATATACTTTCTTTGGATACTAAAAAGATGAGCATCCTACTCATTTTGATGCCAAAAACATACTTCTTGGCATTTAACCTAAGCTAGTGTTTTAGGCATTGTTTAAGCATTAATTCTAAGTCATTTTCATGGCTATGGGCTAGTTTGGACTTAACTACAATATCATCTATGTAGTCATTGAGCAAACTCAACATGTAGTTACTAAAGATGTATGTCATTGCACATTAGTATGTTGCTCCTATGTTATTTAGTCCAAAAGGCATAATTGTGTAGCAAAATGTACCCTAAGGGGTCATGAATGTTATACTAAGTTGGTGCTCAAGGTTGATCCTAATCTAGTTGTAGCTTGAGAACCCATCCATAAAGGACAACAAGGCATGTCCATTCATGGTATTGATCAGTTGATCAATACTAGGCAACAAGAAGTTGTCTTTAATGGTTGCCTTTTTTAGGTTCTAGAAGTCTATGCAAATGCATATACTTCTATTTTTCTTGGATACAACCATGATGTTGGAGACCTAGTCTACATACTTAATAGCCTAGATGAAACCAGCTCTGTAAAGATTGGTGATCTTGTCACAGACTACCAACACCACCTCAAGTCTAACCTTGCATGCTTTCCACTTAATTTGTTTGATGCAAAGATCAAGAATGATGTTATGATGGACTAGTTAGAGACCTAGGCTTAACATGTCCTCGTATGACCATGAAAACACTTTGGTGTTATCGTTAAGTACTTTAGTGATGCTATGAGCATGTTAAGGTTCTAGAGAGGAGCTTAGTTTCAGTGTTCTCACCTCACCACTGTGCATTGCCATAGGGATCGCGACAAGGGGATCCTCTGTGACATCTCTTACCCCTAGGTCAAGCCTTAACTAGATGGTTGGGCTAGTCTAGTGGTGCTTCTATGGATGCCATGTATTCGTTGTAGGTTGGAGGCTCGAAGTCTAGGCAATGAGGGTCAATGCATTGTTTAATGTTTTCATAAGGCCCCATGAGGACCAAAGGTGAGAAGATCTACTCCTACATAGCCATGTTGTGTTCTTGAAAAATAAACTAAAAAGATGTCAAGTGGCACCTATTTGACAAAGTTAATATGCATGAATGAGAAAAGAAATCCAATGAAATTTTCTTAAGCATGCATGTAAATTTCCATGGGAGGTAACATGTTTTGTATCATTTTTAGGCCCTAATAGGCCATATCTGTGCTAGTTTTAGATCTTAGCAGACTATAGATATGTCAAAAATGTCATTATAAAGAGGGATAGTCACACTCAAGAGTGGATTTAACTTGTGCATTTTCAAGGCAGAAAAAAATCATTTTTTTGGGTTCAAGATTATTGACTATGCTCTCACTGAACTACGCTTTCCATGCTCAGTAGAAGGGCACTTGGTGGCAAGTGTAATATTCAGTTGGTGGATCATTAATGATCCTAGAAGAGTATATAAATGTGGTTTTACTATAGTAATTCATCATTTCTACCTTTAATAGTGACATCAAGAGTGTACTCTTACTATTGCCTCTACTGTTGCTGCCACTTGAGAGCATAGTTTTAGAAAAGATGATGCATCAAAGTGCATGCCTTCACCTAACGTTGACAAACATCACTGAAGGGGAGAGGGCACTGAGCCGCATGCTACAAGCACATGTTGAGGAGAGAAGGTTATCTGCATCAGCTAGGTATGTCGACTATGCTTTCCCCTTACTTTTGTTTTATTTCTTGTTTTTTTTTCTTTGTTTTTTTGAGCCAACTTGCTACATGTAATGCATGCTTACTAATTACATATATATTTTTTTGGTTGTGGTAGGTACCAAGTGATGCTAAAGACCCCAGTGACCTAGTAGAGGAAGTAGAACCTCCACCTCCAATCTTAGTGCTACTGGCTCAGCATAACCAAATGTACCTCCCACAAGATTTCTTACTATATTTTTGCTATGTAATGCTACTCATGCTATGTTATAGCTATGTATTGCTATTCATGCCATATTTTGTTATGTATGACTATTTGCTAAGTGCAATGTGCAAACTTTATGGCTATATGATAATTTCATTACATTTTTGCTATAATTATGCTCATAATGTAACCTATGCTAACATGCCTAATTGATGAATTAATGTGGCAAAGATGTGTTATGCTAGCCTAGAGTTATGAAACGATAGTAATACTAGGCCATTGCGAGGCATAGTGATATTGGGCCATTGTGAGCCATAGCGAGTTGTAGTGAGCCTGGGCTATTGTGAGCCATAGTGATTATTATCAGTTTAAAGCCTTGATGGACCTCATGCCAATTTAAGGCCATAGCAGAAGGGCCAATGCTAGTTTTTGGTCATTTCAGGTCATGCATTACTAGTTTAAGGCCATAGCGGGCCATTGCTACAAGGTTAAAGGTGATATGGCTTACTAGTTTTAGGCCATAGTGGGTCGTGGGTCACCTAGTTTAAGGACATGGCTGGCCACCATGATAGTTTAAGACCATTCTAGGCCACAATGATAGTTTAACTACATTCTAGGCTGCAACAACAATTTAAGGCCATTCTGAGCTAAAGCAATAGTTTAAGGTCATTTCAAGCTACATATTTCTATCTTTCTTTCTTTTATGATTTTTTCTTTAATTTTTTTCATGCATTTTTTTTGTTTTTCATGCATTAAAGTAATAACTATAGAAGTGTAAACTAAGCAAGCAAATGCATAAATAAAGGAAACCAATGCATAATTTGAGCAATCAAGCTAAATGCACGTAACATGCTACAATGTTAATCTAATGTAAAACAAATGCAACATAAGTAGAAAGTAAAATATAGGGCATGTAGACACAAGTAGTGGCTAAGCACCTAGTGCATTTTGAACTAAGGGGATATCTTATTTGTGTAGTTTCTTCCTAACCTAGTGTCTACGTTGTTGATGGCTAAGGGAACAACATTATCACCATGGATGACAACTTCAACATGTTCATATGGGAGGTGGATCTCTTGATGAATTGGAGAGGAGATAACTCATAATGAGGCTAGCCAAGGTCTACCCAATATCAAGTTGAAGCCCAACATCTCTTTTATGATAATGAACTTGGTAGTCGTGGGGAATTACTCCCCTACTACAAAAGCTACAATAATAGTGCCCTTGGCAATGACATGTGACCCATTGAAGGATTTCAAGCATGCGATTTTGTTGGCCTAATTTGATCTGCAAGGCCTAGCTTATCCATGATAGTTTATAATATTATGTTTGTTACTACTCCATCATCGATGTGTGCTCTACAGATTTTGCATTGCCCAATGTGTATAGTAATAAACATAAGAGCTATTATGACCTTGCCCCTCTTGGGATTGACCTTGATTATGTCATTGCTAAATGCTAGGGATGTGGAACTCAATCCCTGTGGTGTAGGGGGCAACATCACTACATGGATGGAGGTCTTTTCTACAAGGATGTCCTCTATAATAGGGATGGAGGTCAACATTTGCAACAGTTCTTCGTGGTGGGAAAATGACATCATGATCAGGTCATACAAGCTCAGTGTTATATTTTCTATTTAAACACTTGTTTGACCTAGGCTAATGCATCAATGAAGTCCTTTCCATTAGCTACATTTTTGTTCACCTTGAATTCTTCCATGCAACCTAAGAGATGAATTTCTCATGAAGGCAACTTAGGCTTTATTAGTTGGCTTGCTTATGGGCCTCAATGCTCTCTTGTGATTTGCTCGTTCTGGCTTCTTTGGTTGTTTTGGCCATAGGAATCGTAGATATAGGAACTAGCTTTAGTGAACCTAGCACTCTTTGCTCTCAATGTTGCCTAATTGTTTTGTCTACAAGAAATTCATTGGGTCTCCTATGTTGCCATGTCAAGGACCTACCAATGTTTCCAACAAGATTAGCCCTGAAAAGGAAGTGACCAATGAGTTAGCTACTGCTAGGCTTCAGATAGGTGACGGGATAGCATGTTGTGGCACTCTAACGATGAAGGGTAGCTGAACAAAAATTCTTAATGCAACATGCAAGGGTACCCTAACTATGAAGGGCATTATGGGTGCTTGAGGTGCCACTCTAATAACAAAAGGTGGCCTCAAACCTATGGGGGTTGAGGGAACCCTTTTGCTACCAAAGGGCACCTAGACCACAAATGGATGTGACATTGATTTTGGATCATCATTAATCTGATAACATTTATGACATAGCCAACATAATCTACATTTAGATTATCATTGTACACCCTCATGGACTAGTTTTGAGGATTGATTAGATTTGCAGTGTCAAGTAATAGCTCACCTTTGTTAATCATCCTTTACATTTCATCTTGCAAGGCTAGTCAAAGTTCATGTTATGGCTGGGCAATTGCTGATGATGGTAAAATCAGTCCAACCTAAAATGTCTTGGGACCAAGGACTCGTTTGGTGTTACCAAAGCAAGATATCCTAGTATCTCATAGTATCTATCATGTTTTTTGTAGGTATCCTTGAGCATTCATTTGTTTTGGATGCATTTGGCTTTTAGTAGTTGTTCTAGTAGCTCTAAAGGCTTTAGTGATAACCAGGCATACTTAGAGTGATCCTTGCACTCAAAATTGAACATTTGAACAACTTGCATTGTGGTCATCGAGGATGTAGGCTAGTTGATTACCTTAGTGCTAGAGTTGGTAGCTTTGTTGTTAGTTAGGGCTTTGGGTTGCTTAGCCTTTTGCCCCTTGTTGGTTGCTTTGCCTTCTTTGGTAATAGTTACCACCATTGCATTCTTCTTTCCCTTGTCTTTGTCTCTTCTTGCATGTTGGCTCTTGTAGGCCATGTAGGCCAAGTCTTTGCTAGCTTCTACCACATGTTCTATGATTTTGCTTTGAGAAAAGGCTTAGCTTAGGGATTGTGATCCCAAGTAATCTAGTTTTAACTTTATAAAGTCATTGACTGCACCCTTGAAAATGGCTAGGAGATGTGCTATAGATATTGGCTCTTGTATTTCATTTAGCAAGGCACTCCAACATTGAATGAACTTATGCACAAGCTTTAGGTGGCCCTACTTGAATTGCACTAGCTATTCTAAGGTTGTCTCGAGCTTCACATTGTATTTGAAGCATGTTACAAATTGGTTCAAGAGGTTTTCCAAAGAGGAGATAGATCCTCTAGGCAATGCACAATACCAATCTAATGCTTTGCTAATCAATTACATGGTAAACATCACATGATGGCATGTGGCCATGCTTGCAATAGCAGGTACTTTGACCTAAATGTGACTAGATGCACATTGGGGTATCCCTCATCATTGTATTTGGTGAATTGAGGCAATAAAACTCTAGTTGAAAGAGTTAGAGGTAGAACCACAAGAGTTATAGGGTCATCCTAGTAGAAGTCATCCACTTAGACAGTTTTGGAGGAGGTGGATTTAAGTCGCCTCACCTCTTTTGTCAAACTTTGGATCATCTAAAATGCTTGGTCTAAGATTTTAGGTGCTCCAACTGGCTGTGCTAGTTGTGCTATCTACTATTGAACTAGTTGTGTGGCCCCATGGCTTGGTTGCAGGTTGCAAAACCACACGATGTTCTTAATGCATTAGCTATGCTATGGGGATGGTGATTGGGGCAAAAAATGCACACATGGGTTGTGCCAATGTTGGAGGTGCTAATAAAATAGGCAAGACGTGGGGTGCCTAAGTTGCTTGGGGCCTAGAGATAGGCCCTACGTAGATGTATGGTTGAGCTGGTGTGGTTGCTACAAGCAAAGATAGCTAAGTGGGTTACGATGATGTCATGTAGGATAATTAAAGGGTAGCCACTATGTCATAATATGTGCATTGTGTCTGATGCATTACTATTACAAGTGTTAACCTAGGCCTAGTAGAGTGGGAAGGTGATGCTAGTGTTATGACCATGTCAAGGAGACTGGGTGAACGAGACTGAGGAGGAGCTAGACAAGGGATCACTCACTAGAAGACGGTGTGGCAAAATACCTTGTGCTTAGAGCAAGATTCAAACTCATCTTCTTTCTCCTGTAGGACCTCCTCGTAGTCCATTCCTACATCATACTTACCTGCTTAGATGAGCTAGGCTAACAGCTGATGGTAGGGCTCCGTGAGTAGGATGATATCAAATGAGGGGATATACTCCTATCTATTTTTATGGATCAACTCGTAATTTCATTTTGCCTTCATGTTAGGGTGATCTACAAATAACCCTACTTGAATCTTCATGCATATGAAGTTGTACTACTCGTTGCTTAGTGTAGCATATTCTAGGTCTTAACTACATAACCTAAGGGATTGCCTTGATCCTACCATTACATGACTCCCAGGGTCATCAATCCTGGTCTCCTATTGGATGGGCAAGATGTCAAGTTCATTCGAGACTAACTTCAAAGGTTTATTTGGGTTCATAAATGTAGATCAAGTTGTAAGAGGGGACTGCAAGGGTTGCTAGTTGTGAAACACTATGGATTACACTAAAATTGATCATGTCCCAGCTAACACCATTGACTGCACTCTCCACTCCAAAGAGTGGACTACACTAACTATGCTCTCCATGCTAGAGAGCATACTATGCTAGCTATGTTTGAGATGACTACACTCCAACTAAAAATGATTGAAATGTAGCAAACAGTGGAAATGAGTGTAATTTGGACTACTATGTAGGGTTCCGAGGAGAGTGACTACGAGGTCTAATCTACACCAGGTTAATAGATAACACTTACACTGGCCTAAGATCCAACTACTACTACGTGCACAACAAGTCCACAAGGGTATTATAGTCTACGTTGGCCTAAAGCTAGCAACTGCGATGCAAAGGGCACGTGAGACAGTCATAACAAAGTTTGAAAAAGTGTTTCAACCAGAAACTATAATGACTAAAAAAATTAATAGTTGAAATAGTGAGGTCCATAGGCACACACCTTAACCTTAAATTTATGTGAGCACCTGCTAGAGGCAAAGATGGGACACCCTAAATAGTCTAGCTAATTGAATAGGAACTTGCAAAATGCAATGGGGGTGCAATGTGGTTAGCTACAGTGCTAATGCAAGATGGTGCTAAGGGTATAGACGATGTTTGCATTGTTTGCAGTGTTTGTGCTGTTAGTGGGGTTAAGCATAATTACAGGCACTTCAGGGGACAAGTGTAGTCAAAATTTTTAGTGAGGTGGATGGTGTTAACATGTAAGGACCGCCGCCTGAGTGTAATTTCAAGCATGTTTACATAGTAAAATAGCAAAAAATGCAAATAAAGTGTAGAGAATGCAAAGGAACAAAGAAAATAAAGCAGAGCACTAACTCAAATGGGGTTGAGCATAGTTAACACAAAAAAGGGGGTTTGAAGGTATGTGGTATACAATAGGCATAGGTTAACAATGTATTCATAGTCCTGGGGCTATCTAGCCATGAAGACTAGTGTTCTGCCAAGGTGTTTACATCTACCAAGTTCACTATCACAATGTATTGCTCGATGCGATGTTCTATTAGGCTATGGGGGTCTGCAGTGGTTTCCAACTTTGCTTGTTTGCTGGTTCATAAATGTGCCCTTGATTCACCAAATTTACCAACTAATTGAATTTTTTTTTCTTTGCCTCTTCCTTCCTTTTGCAAATGGCAAAGATGTAGGTATTTATAGGTTTAGGGTTAGCTAGTAATGTAGGATGGCTACCACGTGGTGGATGAGATAGCTAGGACTATGCTCAATGTAGTTACTATTCATGTCATCGTATGCTGATGGGGCTAATGGTGTTGATGGTGTTGTGCTTTACCATGCTCTATCAAACTCTGTGGAACTATGACTATGCTACCAATCGCATGTGTGTGTGCTGAGAGGACTATGACATAAAAAATGAAAATTAGAGAATATGCTCTATAGGACTACACTCTCCACTCTCTCATGTGTGGTCGAGTGTAGTTACAATTTTTGGTCAAAAGGGGATACAAAAAAGAAGTATTTTGCCAACTACACTTGTCAAAGGTGAGTTGACTATGTTCTAAAGCTGAGCTAAGTGTCATTGCTGCACTGTGGAGGCTACTAGAGACTATCCTGGCTAACTACACTCTTCTGAAAGGTGACTATGCTCTAGGCTAGGGGTGACCATAGTCCAAAGACTTGGCAAAACTTGCAAAACTAGCCTTCTGCTGACTATGCTTTTATCAACTACACTTTCTATGTTCTGGAATGGTATGCCTAGTGGAGAGCGTAGTCTCAACACTTTGGCAAAATTTCAAAACTTTTTCCTCCAATTGACTACACTCTAGAAGACTACACTTTCTATGCCTTGTAAAGGGGTTGAGTGTAGTTTCCACACTTTGCCAAAATTTGCAACCAAGATGCCATAGTCCAAATTTGGTGGTGTTTCACCAAGGACTCACAAAATGCAAAACTAGATAAATAATATAATTGCATATTAAAGTGATATAAATGCACTAAAGTAAATGAAAAATTTAATTTGAACACAAACCAAAACTCTAAAATTTATTTTACAAAGAGTAAAATAAAGGAGAGCTAATATATTATGTACAAAATGTGCCTAAGAGGACAATAGTGGGGTTTGCTTGACTGAGGGTTCAAGGTTAATTCAAGTGAATGTATTCAACTCCACAATTTGGATGTCATACCACTCCCAATGCTATTGAACCTCATTTACTACTACTTTGAATCTACAACATTGGTCACTACTAGGGATGAGAAAATTGGAAAAAAATGGATGCCAAATTGCTCCACATTGGAGTTTGAAAATTTCAAAATTACCACATTGACACCAAAAATCCACAAATCTTAGGATGATAATTATTCCATGTTGTTGTTCAAGAGAATGCAAGTGTGGGAGATTATAAGGGCCCTTAAGTGCTTGAGAATGCCCCAAATGTGGAATTATTAATTAGAAAAATGTATGTATGCTCAATGTATACAAGTGCCAAAAAAGTGGAAACTGTTAATGGTGTTTGAGACTAGTTTTTATAGGTCTTGGGCCATGAATGGGACTATAAAATGACTATGATTTGGCTATAATTTGGCTTCACAATGGTTGTAAATTGGCTGCCAAATTGCTACAAATTCCTACCTTGTTCAAGTGCAATGGGTGTCCAAATTTGGGGGGTTACCATATATAGTAAGTGCCTCCCCCATGGTCATTCTATTTACTATAAATAGTAATGGGGGCATGCCTTCTAAGTTTCAGATGGATCTTTCATGTTGAGCTCTCCATTATGCTTGCTAATGTGGCTGATCAAAGTTGGAGTGCATGAAGTGATGAAATCTGGTTATAATGGCTTTCACACTAGGGGGATGCAATTTCCACATTGGGGATGAAGCCTCCACGCTAGGGGTAGAGTCTCCACGTTGGACGAAAACTTCCATGCTGAGGGGGAAAGCATTTCACATTAAGCATGTAGCCTTCATGCTAAGGGTGGGGGGTAATTTCCCAAGATAAGGGAAAAATATTTGCCCCCGCCCCCCCCCCNTTCCATCGTAGAAAAATGTATACCCCTCATAAAACCCATAAAATTGCCATTTTTGGCATTTGAAAAGGAATTTTTAATTCCCCCAAGCCCAAACATAGATACTAGGTGACTTTTTTCACTTGGAAAATAAGGCTTTGACCAGTTAGGAGGCATTTTTCAGCCACAAAAGTATAAAGCATGTGAAATTGCCCACNGGAGGCATTTTTCAGCCACAAAAGTATAAAGCATGTGAAATTGCCCACTGTGGATTACAACCTTCACATTTATAATAAACTTTTGCCTTGAGTTTCATGGGGTGAAACTTACATGATGAAAATTGGATATAACGTGCAATTTTTTGTGGTGTTTCAAGTGAAGTACCTACCTTATAGCCAGAGCCAGTATGCAAACTAAAAATATAAAGGATGCTACAAAGGCCAGTCACTCTTCGGACTATGTAACATATAAAAATCAATATGCATAGAGAGACAAAGAGAAAAATAAACAAAATAATACAGTCATAGTAACTATGACTAAAAAAACAAAGACCATGAACTAGGGACCAAAGACCAATCCATCCAAGGCCCCCAATAATAAAGTCATCAACCTCTTGGCCCATTGCATTGACAACAACCAAGTCCAACTTCAAAAGGAACAACAGGTCTAAATACACTATCTTACCTTTAAAGCCATTAGAGTTGTTCGACCAACTCTTGAAAAGTAGACATATTTAATACAAATAGATGTCTAAAGCTTTCTAAAAGAAGCATGATAGGCTCTATGAAATAGCCAAAGAACCCACTAGAGTAATGAAAGATGACCCTCAACTACCTAAGTACTTCAAATTAGACCACTTCTACCGCTATCACTAGCTACCTGGTCATGACACAGACTACCTCACACTAAGGGATGACATGTAGAGGATAATAGATAGGAGGGAGATGATATTTGATGATTCAAACCTAGTTTGACCACAAAATTAGTCGATGCAGATCTACAAGAATCCATTGAATTATATTGACAATCATTACATCATTTCAACATTCAACATTGATGACAAGTACCCCCTCATAATGAAAAGGCTTCTTTAGCCTCCACCAACTCAAGATCCCCCTTTGTCATAAGAGTATCATCATGAGTGCCTCTAAGAGATCCTTTTATCATCAAGATGCCTCAAGCTAACATAGTTCAACTAGCCATAGCCCAAAAAACTGTGTAACAACCACCTTTGGTGGTTAATGCTACTGCCTCTTCCTCACAACCAATGATAGATAACCATAAATTTTTAGCCAAGTAAAGGAAGAAGCATAAGCAAAAGCCTAATAACAAGGGTGACAAGTAGACAGAGGCATGAAAATAATTGAACCCACCGAAGCCCACTCTCATTTTGGCTATATCCATAACTTCCTCTACCCAATCCTCGTTAAATAATGAGCCATAGAAGGACTCCAAAGCCCATAACTAGAACAACAAGGAAAAGTCCCAACAACCACAACCTAAAGTCGAAGTTTGCATTTTGGGGCACATGGAGGAAGTAAAGCATAACTAGGGCAACAAGCCCATAGCCAATATAAAAACTCAAGCAATCTCTTAAGTAGAAAAACATAACTTTAAGCCTATATGACCTGATCAATACTTTTGCCACACATCATAAGGCATTAGTCAAAATGTTGACTTCTATCCCTATTAGTGAGAAAATCCTTGCTAATGAGGAAGCCATCCATGTAGTGATGGTTCCTCCCTCACCAAAAAATGAGAAGTCCATACCCCTGACATTTCATGATAGTGAAATTAAGGTTAATCTCTGTTGGTGACCGTTTGGGACGCGACCGCCAACGAGTGTCCTTGAATAGGATTTAGGTGCCTGCTGGTCTCTGGCAACACCAAGGCCCAGATACCTCCAAATAAACTCAGTAGTTAATGTGAGTATGTGTGTGTGCTGTTGCGGCATGTGGTTGTGTAAAACGTGACAATTGCGTAGTGTGTGAACTACAAATGACTTACTTTAAAGAGATTTAGCCAACTTTGCCAAGTATTGTGAGTTCTTGATAATTTCCTATTTTGTTCAACTGCCTAATCTATGCGATCCTTATAATATCTACTTGTAACAAATAAAATTTTGCAAAAACATTTGAGCACAACTCCGCAATCTACTCCTAATTTTCCCCAGAGAAAAAGATAGTTCCACAAGAAAACTAGAAATAGAGCAAGATTCAATGGAAATAAGCAGAAAAGAAAAGAAAGCAGATTTGTGTAGACCTCAAATATTTAAACAAGGTAAAATGACACGAGTAAACACTTCGCAATAAAGCTATCCCAAATTCAATATCTACGAATTGTTCAAACTTCCAAGGCTCAAACAAGCAATATCTTCAAGACAATCCTATTATGCTACCAAAAATTGCTGCGTAAACTACCACGTACGAGACTCCATTTTGACTAGATAATAGATGTCAACGATTGCATTCAAACAGAACCTTTAAAAGACTTGACAATTTCTGATTGAAATACCACGAGAATTCACTTTAAAGATAAAAAGAAGCTATTCTGGTCCCATCAAAATACCAAAGATTTTCTGAACCCTCTCGACTACTGAATTGTTCAACGGCGTGACTACAAACAGAGGCTCTCTTACAACAATCCCAATAGCAGTTCCCACACGTTGCACAATAATGAAATTTACTACTAAAATGCTCTTAAGGCTTTTAAACACAAGCGCTTCTATGGCAAAATTTTAATAGAAATTTCTATCGGGCAACAAGAACAGTAAGAGCAATCTAAAAATCCCAAAATTACTTGCCAAGGATGATACTATCTAAACCACTAGCTAAACAATTTAAACAAAACAAAAAATGAAATGCATAACTCACAGGACCATGACAAAGAGGCTGAAATCTTTATTCTAGCAAGCCATCTTGCAGGCAATCTTCTTTACAAATCTTCTTTGATCCCAAGTGTGACATGTGAGATCCAATGTTCTGATCATGATCCTCCTCCTCTCCTCCTTGATCCCTGAAGCCTTTTTATAGGGTTCCAAGGTAGGTAGGGAAGTTACATATTTAAAAATATCTCACCTAACTTCTCTCCCAAGTAACTAGGCCAACCAATAGGAGATTACTTGCTAAAATATCCTAGCTAACTTTTTTCCCAAGTAAAGAGGTTACAACTTACTCATTTAATTAGGAAGGAGTTATTTAGGAAGTTATACATATAATTAGGAGATATTTATGCTTTGGAAGTTATATCTATACTACAAATATTTAAAATATTATAAACATGTTAATATTAATACTACAAATATTTGTAGGTAGTAACTTATATAATATAAAAGGTAAGTTTATAACTGGGGCTTCACACTCAGTGCATATGGTATTGTGGATTATTTTAAATTTTTAAAATTTTATTTAACAAACTGCAACTCTGTTATACCAGCATCAGCTCAAAATATCTCCGAACACTTGTCTTGATGTGCCTCTGTGTCTTTGTTGCCGTATTCATCGGACTGGTATGCGATGCCGAATGCATCGGTGTTGGACATGGCTGCTGTTTTGGAAGGTAAGTTGTGAAGACCCTACAACTGCCTGAAAATATTGTGCCATGTGCACCGCGCAGTTCTGTGATGACGTCCAAGGTGTGTAAATCATAGGGGCTCCTCCTACTGCGGCAAAGCTTCTTTTTATAACGGCGAGGGTTTGTTCATGTAGAATGGCACAGAATCCAGTAGGGTTTGGCGACACACGAGGAGGTCTTTGTGGCTATGTTTACTAGGCACAGAGGTGGCCAACACTACTTACATTTTGCTATTTTTCTGCCGACCCCCCAAAAAAAATAAAATGCTGAAGTCTGTTCCTCTTTTTTTCTGTTTTTGATGACTGTCGCAGCCACATTTTTTTATGCATAAATAACGTCGCACTGATGTCTCTGCCGCCCTCTCCATCTTTTCCTTCGGTCATGGTCTGCACCGCTGCCATCTTCTTCACTGTTGCCCTCAATCGTGACCTACAAAATGCCGGCAAACTCTGCAGTCCTTCTAGAGGCGTGCCATGCCTTGGTACCTTGCGCTCATACCATAGTGAAAAAAAATCCAATTTTTTGAAAATTTGTGCAATGCTTGTCTTTTGACATCCTTCTCTTAGTTCATATGCTGGGGAATGTTTGACAGGATCTCTTAATATGAGATGCAGAGCCAGTGTCATCCTAATGTTATCATTAAGTGATTTCCATCTCTCTCTCTTTTTAAATAAAAAATAGAAATCAATACTTTGTCCAATTACATCTTGCCATTTCAAATATTTGTATTAAAATATTTTAGAAAATCTCAATCATCTCATGTCTCTATTCCATAAAATGGCTAAATGTGTCAACATTTCTGCCCCCTTAAAAACTCAAAGAAATCTATGCTTCATTATGAAACTGAAACATACTAAAATTCTCATTGAATTTTTACATTCAAATGAAATCTTTTTTTGAGGAAAATTCCCATTTAACATAAGGTGCAATGGGACAAAAACCTCATTCCTAAGAAAAATAATAAACTATACATCATCAAGTCCTTCATGGACTATTCTTGGGATGGAAACTGAATTGTGAGGGTTACCCTAGTGGGAATCCTCATCTCCTTCACCTTTTCATAGGAGATTTCTGATGTGATGAAGGTGGTCTTGTTGTTCTCTTGCTTAGTAGAGCTCTCACGTTGATCTACTGGAGCTTTCTCTTCAACCTTTTCTTCATTTTCTTTTTGGGAAGAGCTCTTTTGTCCTTCTTCATTGAATCCTTCATTTTCCTCTTGAGAGGCCAAAGCTTCTCCCCATCCCCATGATGACTCTCCATAAGTTGGTGGCTCTTCTTCTTTTTCTTCTTCTTTGAAGCAATCTTGATATCGCCCCCAAACATTGGACTCTATATCCAAACCCCAAGTGAGAAAAGAAAATTCATTGGATAGCCAAGCCATAAAAGGGCATTTCTTTGGAGCTCCACAAGATCTAGCCTTTAGATAAGCCTTCAATACATGCTCAGGGCAACATCCCATCACATATGGAATAAAAGGCTTTCTCATTGCTCTCTTAAACTCCATTAGCTCTCTCTAACCTTCACTACCAAACTTGAAATGAAAGAAGATGAAATCTTAATCAATCTAACCCTCCTTTTATAGGTGCTAAAATGTTTAACTTCCATCCAAGTGTCTTCAACCAAGCTTCCTTCTTTCTAGGCATTCAAACCATTTGTCACAATCCTCACTAAGTGGTGGATGAGTCACCTTCCCCACTTGTCAAACTTGTAGAATTCCACTTGTTTCACTTGTAGGCTTCCACTTGCCCCATTTGAAGGAAAGATAATGTTTCAAATATAAATAAAGCATAATTAAATATAATAATGGACACTATATTCCTAGTAATATTTACATAATACTATATACATATATTATTTTTGTGTAATGACATCTTCAAGTTGTATGCAATTGTCCCAAATAATGTTTTATATGCAAAACATTATATGGAAATTGCAATTCCATGCCATCCAAGGTTGATAATTTGTAAGTATCCTCTGATAATTGCTTTGTAATTTGAAAGGGACCAGTCCATGTCGGTGTAAACTTATTTGGTTTCTTCATATTCCATAATAGGACAAGGTCTCCTATCTTGAAATTCCTTTTCAAAGATTTCCTATCAAACCATCTTTTGACTTGAGAGGTATTCCGTAACAAATTATCCCTTGCTTTATCTACTTCAGCTTCTCTTTTAATAAGCAAAGTCATGAAACTTCTATCTTTATCAGTCTTTTCACTATATCTTTGTACAAATTCAGAAGCTGAGCTTATAATCTTGTTTGTAATTCTTGCTGGCAAACCATAGACTAAGTTATATGGTGATGTCCCAATAGCTTTCTTGAATCTGATTCGATCTGACCATAATGCGGATTGTAGATAATCAATCCAATTTCCTGGATTCCCATCCATTGATTTCTTGATATAAGCGATAAGCTTCTTATTAGTGGATTCCGCTAAACCATTTCCTTGAGGATAATAATTTGATGAAGAAAATAAGAAAATAGATCTTTCAGATGCCCATCTAATAAACTCTTCGGATTTGAAGGCGGGTCCATTGTCTGACACTAACACTTCGGGTACACCAAATCTACTTAGAATGTGGTCTTCTAGAAACTTAATCACGTCTGATGCTGAACTTCCTCTTAGAGCCTTTGCTTCAGACCATTTAGTAAAATAATCAGTAGCTGTGAGAATAAACTTGTGTCCAGCTCTTGAAGGAGTAATTGTACCAATAAAATCCAAACCCCATTGCTGAAATGGTCTATCTGCAACTACTGGTTTTAAAGGGGCTCTAGCCCTTTTAATCTTGGGCCCATGAACTTGACATTTATAGCATTTTTGAATCTTTGAACTAATGTCTTGATACATGGAAGGCCAGTAATATCCATATCGAAGTATATGTTGCATAGTTGACTTAGGGGATTCATAAAATAGATTCAAATGATCATGAAATTGTTCCAAAATGAAACTAATTTGATCATTATGAACACATTCCAATAAAACTCCCCGAAAATCCTTTCGATATAATATACCATCTTTAACAACAAATCTTCGTGCTCTTTTGAAGAAAGCTCTCTTTTGACTTGCAGTTAAATTATTTGGGATTTTCCTGATAGTAAGAAATTTGAGAATATCATCATACCAATTCTCTTCATGGGTGTCAAGTGTATAAACTTCACTTTCTCTAGTCATTAACTTGGCTAGTCCCATTCCCTTAATTGTCTTGCATATTTCCAATGAAAATCTGAAACTTTGCAACTTTATAAGCCATTTTCCTCTTTTCAATCCAATCTCATTTTGGGATAGGAATCGCTTGACTGCAGGTTCAATTAGCATAATGTGAACTAATGAACTCTCCAAATAATATTTAAAATGCTGAAGTGCCTTGATGACTGCGAAAGCTTGTTTCTCTAAGTCTGAGTAATTTAACTCTGAACCTTTCAACTGATACCCAAAAAATCCAATTGGTTCATCTTGACCTTCACTATCCTTTTGTGTAAGAACAGCAGCGATAGAATCATTTGAAGCAAAAGAGTATAACCAAAAATCTTCTTTAAGTCTAGGCTTTACCAAATATGGAGCCTCTTGTATAGCCTTTTTAATTTCTGATAAAGCTCTCTCTGATTCTGGTGTTTTCTCTACTTGGACATCCTTTTTTAGCATATGCATCAAAGGTTTGGTAATTTCAGTAAACCCGGGGATGAACTTTTTCACAAAGTTTATCTTCCCAAAGAAAGATCTAAGAGATTTCTTACTTGTGGGATGCTCAATATTCTGTACTGCTTGAATTCGGGAATTGTCTATGGCAATCCCTTCTTGACATATCACATGGCCTAATAAACTTCCAGATTTAACCCCGAAGATACACTTCTTAGGATTTAATGAAATACCAAACTCACGACATCTGTCGAAAACTTGCTGGAGATGATTAATATGATCTTCTTTTTTCTTTGAAAATATTGTAATATCATCCAAATAAACCACCACGAATTTGCCTAATAAATCCTTAAATGCTAAATCCATTGCTCTTTGAAAAGTAGCTCCAGCATTTGACAATCCGAATGGCATTCTTTGGTAGGCAAAAGTTCCCCATTTGGTGATAAATGATGTTTTGTATCTATCATTCTTATCTACCACGATTTGATTATAACCTGAGAAACCATCTAAGAAAGAATATGCTTGACAACCTGAGACTTTAATCAGCATCTCATCAATTCTTGGAAGTGGATACTTATCCTTTTTTGAGGCATCATTCAGATTTCTAAAGTCTACACAAAGTCTTATATCACCATTTTTCTTTCTTACTGGAACAAGGTTAGCAAGCCATGTCGAATATCGTACTGGATATATGATTTGTGCTTGCAACAACTTCTTGATTTCGGCTTCCATAGTTGGTTCAAATGATGGATTAAACTTCCTTTGTTTTTGCTTGACTGTTTTGCAACCTTCTATTAAAGGAATCTTATGTGTCATCACATCTTGCCTAAAAGCTTTAAGATCATCATAAGACCAAGCAAAATTGTCCAAATTATTTCTTAGACATGTTAACAAGTCTTGCTTGAAACTCGAATCTCTTTCCTTTGTAACATTCAACATCTTTGGCATCTTGTCTAATCCAAAATTCACTACCTCGAAAGCTTGACTATCTGGGTTTTGTATATCCTTTCCAGTAAGTAAATTTTTCTTGAATTCATGTTCCAAATCAATCATCCTTTTTGGAATAAAATTAGCTTTGGAATTTGATGACGTTTCAGGTATCACTTGACCCTCAAATTCTTGTTTATTTTTCATAAATCTTAGTACTTGATCATCATCTTCAAATACTTGTAAATGTCTTATATTATCTGGTACTGATGGCTGATGTTCTTCTTCAATCATGACATCTTTGTAACTCTCTAATAATTGCATATCCAATGTTGAAGCTGCCTTTGCCAAATCATCTGCTATAAGATTCTCTGCTCTGTTTATATGCTCTATTTGGCAATGTTGAAACTGATCTAACATCTTACAAGCAAGTTGCTTATAAGGTCTTAAGAATGAGCTCTTTACAACACAGTTACCTTTTACTTGTTCACAGACTAATCTTGAGTCTCCTTTTATAGTGATTTCTTTGATCTTTTTGTCTAGAGCTATTCTCATACCAATGCATAAAGCTTCATACTCAGCCTTGTTGTTAGTACAAGGAAAAGATAAATGAATTGCCTTGAGAATTTCAGGTGTACCATTCTTGAATATAACTATTCCGACTCCTGCACCTTTTGAATTACATGAACCATCAAAGTATAACTCCCATTTATCTTCTTGCTTTGATTGTTCTTTTTCAGGACTATAACTTTCTTGGAGTGTACAAATTTTGTTTTCAACACCTCCTTTTTCAGCCATTTTACTTCTTCCATTTGAAGTAATATTATCTATCATCAAAGGTTCACTATAGATGTATATTTGATTTGGTTCTCCTTTCCAAGGTAACCACATGTGAGAATAATCTGTTGATATGTAACCTGAGAAATTCTTGCTCCAACTTCTACTCAATAAGAGACTATGTGAATCTGGTATATCTGCCACTTGAATAGTTACTCTACTTCTGATGCGGGGTTCAGAAGCAATTTCCAATAGAACATTTGGTAATTGACCCACAATCTTCACTCTACTTTTATCCACTTGAACAATCTTTTTATTTGATTTTTCAGGAATCAAACCAAGTTTCTTACATATAGACAATGGCATTATAGTAGACGTAGCTCCAGAATCAACCAAACAATTGTGTAAGAATTTATCCTTTAATTTCATTGTCAAAAGGAAAGGAGGAGCTTCCTTGTCATACGAAGTCCTTAATTTTTCATCATTGTTAGACACATAACTTAACTCTGATTCTCTAGCTCTCCTTTTACCTTTAATGAATTCTAAAGCCTTTCTTTGCTGATCTCCTATTTGAAGCAACTGATAGAGGCTAATATTGGCTTTGACATGTTTAAGGTCTTCTATCAAATCATATTCTCCATCACCAATGAAGCTTGATCTCTTTATCCATTTATTAAAAGACTGATTTGGAGTGCTTTGCTCCACTTGATTGTCTTTACCTTTATTCTTATCCCTTCTACTTGGCTCAAAAGCTTTTCTCTTAGTAGATGGATCAGTAATAACATTTGGGGGTCTAGAAGTAGTTAGTCTTTCCTTAGATCGAAGACTATATCCATTTTCCTCATTGTTATTACATTCTTCATCTGAAGACATATCTTCTTCAGAACTTGATAGAGAAGAAGTATCACTAGATCCATTGCTAGAAGATTTACTTGCATAATGAACACTAGATAACTCATTATCAGATTCAATATCAAGAAAGTTGGACATAATAAGGTCACTTTCATCCTCATCTTCTGCTAACTTAGTGTCTTGATGTTTATGCTTTCTATTTTTCCTTTCTTCCTTGATATTAACTCTTGCCAATGCTTTTTCAAGCTTCACTATTTTGTTAGACATATCTCTCATTAATTGTCCTTTTTCAGATCCTACTCTTTCATGTTCTTGCTCTATCTTAACATGAGATGGACCTGGTAAAGCTTTAAATTGAGCAAAATCTTGCATAGGAATCATAACTCTTTCTTCTCTTTTTTGAATTGCAATATTTTCTTCAGGATTCAAGTTCAACTATTTTTCTAACTGTATAGCTTCACTAAAGTAGTCATTTAGTGTAGTTAAGTTTGGAGTTCTCCTTAACCAAATTGAAATGTTGGGGTTGACAGCCTTAAGATAAGTTTCTTTAAGCATTTCTTCTGATGGCCTATATTGTCTTTGAAAGAGTCCACAAATTCGTTGAAACTTGATGTTAAAATCTCTAATTGACTCTTTAACTCCTTGCTTAGCTTGCATTAGCCCACAGTATAGTTGTTGTTGATCTAATTGATTACCAAACTGGGCTAAGAAAAGATTCTTCATGTCATCCCAACTTGTAATACTATTACTTGGTAAGTTTGAATACCAAATCTGAGCCATATCCTTTAGATTTGATACAAACAACCTACAAGCTTGATCTTGATGTTGAATATTTGCATGAGCTAAAGCTAACTCAAACATGTGAATATATTCTTCAGCTAAATAAGCTTTTCCAGGAATAAAAGGCTCAGGCAAATATTTGTAAACTACCTTAGGAATATCATTGTAATTTTGAAATCCTAATGGTGTAACTCCTTGCCAAGGATTTGCCATCCTATTCCTTTGAAATGTTGAACTCTTAGACTTTCTAGATCTTCTCTTACGAATTGATAAACCAGAGATAATGGGTGATCTTCTTGATCTTCTAGTTTTCACTCCACTACTTGTTCCCAATTCAGAAACTTTCTTTTGTTCTTCTTCTGATGAAGAATCAGTCTTAGAATCTAGAATATCTTTTGAAACTTTGAAACTTTCCAAACTATGAAATTTCTTGGTCATGAACTGAAAATAGTATCTAATTCTTAAGCCTTACAAATAATTGTTGATGTACTAAAAGTATAAGGCTTATGAACCTAGAGGCTTAATTTTCAGCCCTCCTTCTAGCGCCAAAAGAACTGTTGGCGACCGTTTGGGACGCGACCGCCAACGAGTGTCCTCGAACAGGATTTAGGTGCCTGCTGGTCTCTGGCAACACCAAGGCCCAGATACCTCCAAATAAACTCAGTAGTTAATGTGAGTATGTGTGTGTGCTGTTGCGGCGTGCGGTTGTGAGAAATGTAACGATTGCGTTGTGTGTAAACTACAAATGACTTACTTTAAAGAGATTCAGCCAACTTTGCCAAGTACTGTGAGTTCTTGAAAATTTCCTATTTTGTTCAACTGCCTAGTCTACGCGGTCCTTATAATACCTACTTGTAACAAATAAAATTTTGCAAAAACATTTGAGCACAACTCCGCAATCTACTCCTAATTTTCCCCAGAGAAAGAGATAGTTCCACAAGAAAACTAGAAATAGAGCAAGATTCGATGGAAATAAGCAGAAAAGAAAAGAAAGCAGATTTGTGTAGACCTCAAATATTTAAACAAGGTAAAATGACACGAGTAAACACTTCGCAATAAAGCTATCCCAAATTCAATATCTACGAATTGTTCAAACTTCCAAGGCTCAAACAAGCAATATCTTCAAGACAATCCTACTATGCTACCAAAAATTGCTGCGTAAACTACCACGTACGAGACTCCATTTTGACTAGATAATAGATGTCAACGATTGCATTCAAACAGAACCTTTAAAAGACTTGACAATTTCTGATTGAAATACCACGAGAATTCACTTTAAAGATAAAAAGAAGCTATTCTGGTCCCATCAAAATACCAAAGATTTTCTGAACCCTCTCGACTACTGAATTGTTCAACGGCGTGACTACAAACAGAGGCTCTCTTACAACAATCCCAATAGCAGTTCCCACACGTTGCACAATAACGAAATTTACTACTAAAATGCTCTTAAGGCTTTTAAACACAAGCGCTTCTATGGCAAAATTTTAATAGAAATTTCTATCGGGCAACAAGAACAATAAGAGCAATCTAAAAATCCCAAAATTACTTGCCAAGGATGATACTATCTAAACCACTAGCTAAGAAATTTAAACAAAATAAAAAATGAAATACATAACTCACACGACCATGACAAAGAGGCTGAAATCTTTATTCTAGCAAGCCATCTTGCAAGCAATCTTCTTTACAAATTTTCTTTGATCCCAACTGTGACGTGTAAGACCCAATGTTCTGATCATGATCCTCCTCCTCTCCTCCTTGACCCCTGAAGCCTTTTTATAGGATTCCAAGGTAGGTAGGGAAGTTACATATTTAAAAATATCTCACCTAACTTCTCTCCCAAGTAACTAGGCCAACCAATAGGAGATTACTTGCTAAAATATCCTAGCTAACTTTTTTCCCAAGTAAGGAGGTTACAACTTACTCATTTAATTAGGAAGGAGTTATTTAGGAAGTTATACATATAATTAGGAGATATTTATGCTTTGGAAGTTATATCTATAATACAAATATTTAAAATATTATAAACATGTTAATATTGATACTACAAATATTTGTAGGTAGTAACTTATATAATATAAAAGGTAAGTTTATAACTGGGGCGTCACACTCAGTGCATATGGTATTGTGGATTATTTTAAATTTTTAAAATTTTATTTAACAAACTGCAACTCCATTTTACCAGCATCGGCTCAAAATATCTCCGGACACTTGTCTTGATGTGCCTCTGTGTCTTTGTTTCTGTATTCATCGGACTGGTATGCAATGCCGAATGCATCGGCGTTGGACATGGCTGCTGTTTTGGAAGGTAAGTTGTGAAGACCTTGCAACTGCCTGAAAATATTGTGCCATGTGCACCGCACGGTTCTGTGATGACGTCCAAGGTGTGTAAATCTTAGGGGCTCCTCCTGCTACGGCAAAGCTTCTTTTTATAACAGCGAGGGTTTGTTCATGTAGAATGGAACAGAATCCAGTAGGGTTTGGCGACACACGAGGAGGTCTTTGTGGCTCTGTTTACCGAGCACAGAGGTGGCCAACACTACTTACGTTTTGCTATTTTTCTACCAACCCCCCAAAAAAATGAAATGCTGATGTCTGTTCCTCTTTTTTTTATTTTTGATGACTGCCGCAGCTGCATTTTTTTATGCATAAATAACGTCACGCTGATGTCTCTGCCGCCCTCTCCATCTTTGCCTTCGGTTGTGGTCTGCACCGCTACCATCTTCTTCACCGTTGCCCTCAATCGTGACCTACAAAATGCTGGCGAACTCTGCAGTCCTTCTAGAGGCGCGCCATGCCTTGGTACCTTGCGCTCATACCATAGTGAAAAAAAATCCAATTTTTTTTAAATTTTTGCAATGCTTGTCTTTTGACATCCTTCTCTTAGTTCATATGCTGGGGAATGTTTGACAGGATCTCTTAATATGAGATGCAGAGCCAGTGTCATCCTAATGTTATCATTAAGTGATTTCCATCTCTCTCTTTTTTAAAATAAAAAATAGAAATCAATACTTTGCCCAATTACATCTTGCCATTTCAAATATTTGTATTGAAATATTTTAGAAAATCTCAATCATCTCATGTCTCTGTTCCATAAAATGGCTAAATGTGTCAACAATCTCCAAAATGGAAAGTAATTAGAGCTCCTTTATTCATAACCATACGCGTAGGACAATTTAAAGTACATCATATGCATGTTGATGATGGAGTCGTAACTAATGTCATCCCATGCACCATTGTTGAATGCATGGGCTTAATTAAGTAGATAAAACCTACAACCACTACAACTCTTAAGTCCTTTAATGGATCAAGGGTTGGTTTCAAGGGCTACATCTCCTTGGATTTTGTAGTGGGAGAGCGATTCCTCACAACCTCCAATTTCTTAGTGGTGGAGGAGACACCAGGATTCAACCTGATCTTGGTAAGTGAAACACCCTAAATTTTCAAGGCATTCTTGCTTCACCAAGTCTTTGGAATTTAGGCAGCGTCATGTCACTTTGGCAAGAAATGGATGCTCTAAGTTTAGACTATCCAGTTCGACAAATTTTCTACGTCCAGTGTTGACAGGCCCAACAAATTCTCTAGCCTGCCCACCTAGGTACTTCATCTAGTTGATAGTCTACTCAGAAGCGATGCATGGGGTTGTGAATGGTGCTCAGAATGTGCAAAATAGTTCAGCAATTTTTCTAGTCAAGAAGTTTACTATGCTATGCTACACTACATAGTGTAGCAAGCCTTAGAAGACAGTTGCAGGACAAAGTGCTATGCTATGCTATGCTATGCAACATGGCATAGCATGGAAAAAGCAAGACAGAAAGGACCATCTTGCCTAGTGATCTTGCACTGAACAAGAACTTTCAGCCTTTCAGAATCGGTTGCTTCACTCAACTTCTAAGTCTTTAGGCAAAGCTCCTTTCACTAGAAAAGCAACAAAAGAGTAGGCTCTGTTAGTTGCTACGCTATGCTACGCTATGTAGCGTAGCATAGCATAGAAACAAAGAAAGAATGATGAAAAGTGTCTCAGAATGTAGGATCAGCAACTTCGCAAGCTTTGCGTCGCAAAGAGTAAAGGTCACAGATTTCTTGCATGACAGCGTAATTACAGCATGGTAGGCTCGTCAATCAATAAGCTTTGCATGTCCATGTAGGATGGACACATCAACCTCTTATGGGTCCAGGACACATGGCATCCAAACCACATTTCTCGTGTGGTCCTGGCCCTATAAATACCCTAATGAGCAATGCTCAAAGGGTTAGCAAGTTGGTAGGTTCGTAAGTTGGCAAGTTGGCAAATTGACATTCATGAGCAAATTTAAGCAGTAATTGGCAAATCTTGGTTGGCAAATGTTAGCAAAAATTCATTTGACACTTTGAGAGTAAAACTTGAGTAGTTAGCAAATCCTGTTAGTGGTTAGCAAAAATTAACTCTATCTATTTCAAGCTAACTTGGTTGGCCTTGTAGCACTTTTCCATTGTTGGCTCTTGAATCCACATTCAAGCACATTGTTGGCTTACTTCTGAATGTTTTGGTTACTTTTGGGAGCTCTGTGCATCCCAGCGTTGTGCAACCAATTGTATCCACTTTGATGAAGTAAACCCATAATCTTGAAGCGGTGCATTTCCTTAACTTCAGTTTACTTTGCTTTCCTACTTGTCATTGCATTTTACATCGTTTTTTGCCTCTTCGCATTTAAAAATTATTATTTTACGTTATAAGAATTACTTTCAAATCAAACNAAGGGTTAGCAAGTTGGTAGGTTCGTAAGTTGGCAAGTTGGCAAATTGACATTCATGAGCAAATTTAAGCAGTAATTGGCAAATCTTGGTTGGCAAATGTTAGCAAAAATTCATTTGACACTTTGAGAGTAAAACTTGAGCAGTTAGCAAATCCTGTTAGTGGTTAGCAAAAATTAACTCTATCTATTTCAAGCTAANCATGTTGGATAAAACGAAGATGGGGTGCCTTGAACGATTTGGTCGATCAGATAGGCACTTAATCGGTGTCTCTAAACCTTTTGCAAATGTTTGATTTGAAAGTAATTCTTATAACGTAAAATAATAATTTTTAAATGCGAAGAGGCAAAAAACGATGTAAAATGCAATGACAAGCAGGAAAGCAAAGTAAACTGAAGTTAAGGAAATGCACCGCTTCAAGATTATGGGTTTACTTCATCAAAGTGGATACAATTGGTTGCACAACGCTGGGATGCACAGAGCTCCCAAAAGTAACCAAAACATTCAGAAGTAAGCCAACAATGTGCTTGAATGTGGATTCAAGAGCCAACAATGGAAAAGTGCTACAAGGCCAACCAAGTTAGCTTGAAATAGATAGAGTTAATTTTTGCTAACCACTAACAGGATTTGCTAACTACTCAAGTTTTACTCTCAAAGTGTCAAATGAATTTTTGCTAACATTTGCCAACCAAGATTTGCCAATTACTGCTTAAATTTGCTCACGAATGTCAATTTGCCAACTTGCCAACTTACGAACCTACCAACTTGCTAACCCTTTGAGCATTGCTCGTTAGGGTATTTATAGGGCCAGNCGATGGGGGAGGTCAAACCAATCCTGCCACCATCCCTCCTACCCAATCCTTCTAGACTAATCTATTATCTATCGTCGCTCCCTTTGGGATCATAGCCATGCCATTGCAACCTATGATTCCACCTGTCATGGGTAGCCATACCATGCCCTCAACATATCAACATGTCCACATCCTTGTCTCAACCTCAGTCGTCACTCCTCTGCAAACCGTTCATCAATCCCTTTTCACTTCACAACACACGCCAACCACGGCTACCCTACCTTACATTCATACCATGCCTACCTTGCAGTCGTATGTAGCATTTGTGTCCATTCCTACATTTACATCTGTCCCACTGTTAGTGACGGGCCCAAGCCTGTCCACATGGTGGGCCCCATTCACTTCTCCTCCTTCTACGCTACCATCGCAGATGTCTCACTATGTTTCCCACCAGACCTAACAAACCCTGCAAATAGTACAACCCGATGTAGAAATATGGTCTATTCCACCTCACACACAAGCCACTTATTCCATGGCACAACCCATGGCTACTGCTCCAACAGCACCACCTCCCGAGTTGTGGATAGCGCAAGCAACACAGCTCATAGGGGCCACCCCAACGGCACCGCCAATGGGTCACGTTGCTGCCCCTGCTACTCCATAGATGGGAGCCACCCTGGAAATTCCCCAAACATCTACATCATCTTTTGGACTGGATCAAGCGTTCCAGCTTATTCAGACCCTTACTAAGAAAATAAAATAACTCAAGGCTATCGGGTCTGTCTGACACGATACAATTCATGGACTTCTACCAGGACGATCCCATTAGCCTAGCAGGCCCTACACTAATGTTACCCCCTGAGATGTCACTTGCTCACTTTATGAAATACAACAAGGAGGGGAATCCCAGCGCACACCTTGTTACATTCAGGTTTGAGTCCCTTCCCTTGCAACAATGGCCACATACGGTCATCTGAGTCTTTGCCATGTCCTTGATAGGAAAAGCCCTAGACTGATACTGTGTGATGTCATGCTCCTCAATCTCAACTCTAGAGGAGTTGCTGACCCAGTTTGTGATGCTTTTCAAGTACAACTTGAGGTCAGAAGTCATGCTAGATCAGCTAATGAGCATGAAGCAGGATCCTCTGTGTACTGACCTAAATCGTTGGTGTAAGGCTGGAAGGGAAACGAACACTGAGGGATTGTCGGGTAGACACAGCTGACCCTGCCTTCACCCAAGGGCAAGCTGGGAAAGTAAATGAAGGTAGAGTGCCTTGGATGATCTACAAACAAATCAACCAAGGACTTCCCTGAGTGTAAGCTACGACTAGCGTAAGGTTATCGTAAACGATGTCTAAAAACGTGCAAATGTGCATAAAATGTAAACATGAAACAAAAACATAAAAATAGAATATAAAACAAAAAATTGAAATAATGTTTGGTCAACAAAATGAGAATAATGTATTGCTTAGAAAAGATGTTCACCGGTCAAAGTGTAGCTGGGTGTAGATGGCAAGTCGAACGCCTAGCCCTGGGGTGATGTAACGTGATAACGTGATGATGTGATGCAATGAATGTGAGAAGTGCTTAGATGCCAATAGTCAGGTGTGTCGAGCGTCCAAAGATTGTAGGTTCTGTACTTTCTCAGAATTGCCAATGTCTCCTCTTGCCAACCCCAATATATGTGAATTGATAGGGTATTTATAGGGTTGAGCCAGGCTCGAGCACAAAATTCAAGAATGGAATCAACAGCTAGGAAATGAGAGGAAAGTGGATCTAGTGACATGTGTCCAATGGACAGTTTTGCTCAGGTTGGATGTTTGCTAGTGAGAGTTGGATGTGTGTTGGACAGTTGTGCATGAGTTGGATGTGTGTCGGCAAGCTACATTCCTGACCAGGTACATTGCATTTTACAATTTATGGGTTATTCAAGCTCATGAAAGTACATTTAATTTAGACATGAGGTCTTGACATTCCCACACATGTGGATTTACAATGAAATGTACAATAAGGGAAATTCGACCCCCGCTTGCTTAACCATGGACCAACTACTCTAGGATGTCAAGATGTCGATTTGAGGCTATTCGAGGCATCTCTATTTGACCAAGACTTCCAACGTGGGTTGTCTGGGCTTCCACGTGTCTTCAGCGTGCATTTGAAGCATATTTTTACAAGCATGCATCTTTGTGCAAGCATGACTAGTAGTCATGCTACAGTCACATTGGGCAATCATGCTGGGTGTGACCCCAATGTGACCTAGGCATGAGTCATGCTAGGCGTGACCTTAGGATGAGGTAGGAAAAATGTAATTTTTGATAGAAAATTTGGAATCTTTGAAGCCTATTTTTAAGTACAACTACTGCCTACCTATATGTAATCTGGATCTAGAAATCTGAGCTTGGATGTGTCTAATTTGGAGCTGTTATGGGTAGGTCATGCTGTGGTCATGCTCAGTGTGACCTTCAATGTGACCTAAAAAACTTGCAATTTTGAATCACAATCTGGAATTTTTGAAGATAGTGACCCATATTTATCAATAGTGGACCTTGAGGATGACTTGCACCCTTGAAATCAAGTCATTTTGGCTCAGTTTTGGGGCTCTAAAAGTTGGTCACACTGTGGTCACGCCCAGCATGACTGTCCAGCGTGACCTGCAATGTGACCTACAGTGTGACCTCAAAAAATTGCATTTTTGAGATGAAATCTAGAATTTCTGAAGGCTGGGACCCATAGTTATCAATAATGGACCCTAAGGATGACTTGTACCCCTGAAATCAAGTCATTTTGGCTTAGTTTTGAGGCTCCTAGAGTTGGTCACGCTATGGTCACGTCCAACATGACTGCCCAGCGTGACTTGCAGTCTGACCTCAAAAACTTGCAATTTTGAGCTAAAATATGGAATTTCTAAAGGTTGGGACCCATCGTTATCAATAGTGGATCTTTAGGATGCCTTGAAGCCTTTAAATCAAGTCATTTTAACTTAGTTTTGGGGCTCTAAAAGTTGATCATGTTGTGGTCACGCCCATCATGACTGTCCAACGTGACCTACAATGTGACCTGCAGTGTGACCTCAAAAACTTGTAATTTTAAGTTGAAATCTAGAATTTCTGAAGGTTGGAACCCATAGTTATCAATATTGGACCCTCAAGATTACTTGGACCCTTGAAATCAAGTCATTTTGGCTCAATGTTGAGGCTCCCAGAGTTGGTCACGCTGTGGTCACACCCAACATGACTACCTAGCGTGACTTGCAGTGTGACCTCAAAAACCTGTAATTTTGAGCTAAAAGTTGGAATGTTTGAAGGTTGGGACCCATAGTCATCAATAAGGGACCTTGAGGATGACTTTCACTCTTGAAATAAAGTCATTTTGACTTAGTTTTGAAGCTCTAAAATTTGGTCACGCTGTTGTCACGCCCAACATGACTACCCAGCGTGACCTACAGTGTGACCTCAAAAACTTGCAATTTTAAGCTGAAATCTAGAATTTTTGAATGCTGCAACCCATAGTTATCAATAGTGAACCCTAAGGATGACTTGAACCCTTGAAATCAAGTCATGTTAGCTTAGATTTGAGGCTCCCAAAGTTGCTCATGCTGTGGTCATGCCCAGCATGATTGCCTAGCGTGACTTGCAGTGTGACCTCAAAAATTTGCAATTTTGAGCTGAAATCTAGAATTTTAGAAGGCAGGGATCCATAGTTATCAATAGTGGACCTTGAGGATGACTTGCACCCTTGAAATAAAGTCATTTTGACTTAGTTTTGGGGCTCTAGAAGTTGGTCACGCTGTGATCACGCCCAACGTGACTACCCAGCGTGAGCTCAAAAACTTGCAATTTTGAGCTGCAATCTAGAATGTTTGAAGATTGGGACCCATAGTTATCAATAGTGGACCCTGAGTATGAATTTCACCCTTAAAATCAAGTTGTTTTAGCTTAGGTTTGAGGCTCCCAAAGTTGTTCACACTGTGGTCATGCCTAGCATGACTGCCCAACGTGACCTACAAAAACTGTGTAGTTTGGCTTGAAATTTAGACTCCTAAATGTTGAGACTTGGAGTGGACATTAGCAGCTCTTGAGGATGGCTTGCATCCTCATATTTGGACTATTTTGACTTTATTTTGAAGTTGTTGGAGTCGCTCATGCTGAGGGCAAGCTAGCTTGATAGCGTGAGCAAGCTGGCTTGGGCAAGCTAGGGTTGAGCTTCCTGCCTTAGTCAAATTTTGAGTCATTCTCATTTCAAAGTGCTAGACAAAAATTAGTGGTGTTTCACTTTGGAACTAGTCCAAAAAGTCATCCTGCGTTGGAGCTCTACCCTGAACGAAATCCGCGAGCCCATTGTGGAGGCCCATTTGCTAGTTGTTTTCAAAGGTGCAGTAAATGACTTTATCAAGTCTAGGTTGTACTATCTCACTCCCCGCACTCTTAGTCATGCTTTTGCCCAAACTAAGAGCATTCAGGATGTGGCTGAGGCAAGCAAAGACCCATCCTATGTTGCATACAAGAACACCTTTACAAAGAAGAACAAGGACAAGGGTAGGGCTACAACTACCACATTGGCTACTGTGGCAAACGAGGCCAATCCCAATAATGGAAACAAGAACAACAAGAAATCAGCCACACCTATAGCTAACCCTATGCCCAAATAGGGCAATGAACTGCAAACTTTCACATCCACACCTAAGACATCTACACAACCCAAACCAAACTTTGAACGTAAAGACCACTCAAAGTATACCCTGTTACCTGTCAAGCCTTCAAATCTTCTGAAGCAACTACTGGTAGTGGGGTACATCCAACTCAAGCATATGTCAGAGGATGGGACTAAGAAACATCAGCAGTATTTTGAGCTCCTTAGGAACCTTTCCTTGGCCTTACCCAATGAGCCCCCAATTCCTAAGGGTTTCAAGTTGGAGCGGTTCTATGACTACCACCAACAATGTGTTCATGACATGGATTACTGTATGGCGTTGAAGGATGACATTTAAATGATGATTGATCAATGAAAACTGGTGCTAGATGAAAGCAACTCGGTACGCCCTTAGAATCAATCCCTGCACGTCTACATGGATACCCTCAATTCCAACAATGTCGGCTACATCATCAACACCATCATCATTGATAGTAATCCTAGACTGCCCTAACAACTGTTTGTGATCCATGTGCCTGAGCCTAGTGCACCAGTACCACCAACAGCTAAAAAAAGCCTACAATAGTTGTTCGTCTTAAGAGTCTCTCCTTGGGCATCCGCCCTTGCATCATCTATTCCCTAGGCATCTATCCCTACACCACCCATTAGCAAAACTACACCGTCGCATGCACTAACAGCATTAGCTCTGTTCGTTATCAGGGGGCCAAACCATTCAACAACCCCCATCCCACATAAGATAGCTCTGTAGCCTTCTCGTCCCAAGAAACAAAAAGTGTGTTTCATAGGTAAGACGTCGAGGGAAATTACTGCCCTAGGTACTTCCAAAACTACACCTTCACCCCCTGCATCTACGTCCTCATTACCGAAAGGGAATGTTGCTACACCCACACAGTCTTCGCTGCCTTGCCAAAAAGAGTCTGAACCCAAACCCAAAACTACCCCTCCTTGGGAAATTCATCTTGTTGGATGGATAGAAGAGGAAAAGGGCAGTAAATGGGAGGGTGGCCAAGACCTCTTAAATGCTCTCACTCAGGTCAAATAGACTCTAAAATAGAAAAACACTACGTTGAGCCTATACAACCTGATCATGACATCTACCACACACCATGAGGCTTTGGTCTGCATGTTAACGATAATTGCAGTTGATGAGAACATGCCAGCAGAAGAGAAGGCAATCCATTCGGTCATGCTTCCTTCTACGCCTATAGAACCTTAGCCATTCCAACTAAATTTTTGCAATAGTTCTATTAGGGAAGACCCTAAAAAGGATCAAGTGACCAAAGCACCCCTATTCATCACAATTCAGGTTAGCCAACATAAGATCTAGAGGGTACACGTCGATGATGGGGCTGCTACAAACATCATCCTGTTCCCTATTATGGACAAGCTAAGTTTGGTCAACCAGATCAGACCCACAACAATATCATGCCTAAATTCGTTCAATGGGGCACGGTTCGTGGTAAAAGGCACGGTCCATATTGACTTCATGGCGAGGGACTAGTTCCCCACAAATGCAACATTCATCATGGTTGAAGAGATGCCTGGGTTTAACCTGATCTTGGGGAGGTCATGGTTAGCACAACCTAGGGCTATCTCTTTGCCCATACACTAGGAGATCCATCTGCCCTATGCAGGCAGAGAGGTGGTAATCCATGGTGACAAGGTAGCTATGCAAGCTATCAATAACGTAGACATGGAATAGGGCTCAAAGGTTATAACCTCTAAGAATGAAGCACTTGTCTCTGCAACTAACCATTCAACAAAAGAACTAGCTCAACAGGCCAGTTTAAAAAATGGAAACGCATGGGTAGAGTTGCCCTTCCAAGTGGAGGACAATGATATGGGTGAAGGTTATAGCAAAGCGTCTCAACCCTACGCCTTGCCCAATCCACAATGGGTCAAAAAGTAGCTACGCATAACGTAGCAACCCCATTGCTTCTTATCAAATTTCCATCATTTGTACACTTAACACCTTCTCATTTTACATCTAGTTATCTACGCTAGGTACTAGTTAGCTATTCTCTAGAGCATTAGTGTATCACTTGTCTACTGTCCCATGGCCTGAAATGGCCTAAAACTACACTACCACTACCATGGCCCGAAATGGTCTAAAACTAGCGATGGCCCGAAATGGCCTAAAACTAATGTAGGCCCGAAATGGCCTAAAACTAGTAGGGGCCTGAAATGGCATAAAACTAAGACAAAAGCAAAAACATAAAAAACCAATCACATAAATAACACACATAATACATAAGCTAGCGTAGCATCAAAAACTTGCCAAAATCTCATTTTTATTTTTTATTCAACAGTTCTACATAACCAATGTTTGCAACCATTTGTCAAAAAATTCAAAAACCCCATCCTATCATGCGTTATCTTTGCCTACATCATCTTCGTCTTCTCCGCGTACTTCTGCATCATCTCTTACCACATTCCCTCCCTCTGCATCACCTTTGCTTGCATCCTCATCTCTACCGTCAACGGGCCCTGCATCTTCGCCTAGAGCCTACATTACAATAGTAAAATAGTTAGCTACATGAACACATAAATGCTAAAAGAATATAAAATCTTTGCACAATGGCAAGTGACTAACTTGAGATGGTCCTACTTCCATCTCAAGGGGTATGTGATCCAACCCGAGCCTGAGGCATTCCCAGATCTCATCCTTTGTGATATCGTCCCAATACCTCTCACTTGGTCTAGCATCTACAACAGCTTTCTCCTTTTCAATGGCCATCCATCTCGGTGGTCCCAGAGAAAAGGAGGTAGTGGCAGTCTCACCTATGGGAAGGTCCACTTCTTGTTCAGGAGATTCGGTGACGACCTGCTCCATGAAATTGTTGAAAGCCTCAGAAGAACCAATGGCATTTATAAATGCTTTACAAGTAAATGCCTCCATAGAAGCATCTTTGTACAATTTGTAGTAGGTGGCACGTTCCATCTTATACATATGCTTATGGCTCTTCTGGGATTGCCCCCACTCGTAAACCCTAGCATTATAATCTTTCTAATCTTGGTTTTTCTGAGTTAGCAAGTCCATTTGCATTCATTGTTCTATTATTTCTCTGGTGGCCTCGTTGTATCACATGACTATCCAATATCTAGCGTAATCTATGACAACTATGCACCAACTGTCATCATTATTTTCAAGGGCTAGGAGGAAATCATTCCTAGATCTGAGATCCCCCACCTTGGCACTCAGCTCAGCCTTCTCCCTCTCGGTCCTCTAAACCCACTCCCACAGGTCATCATTGACGCATCTACACTCCCACAATGAACGTGCTAAGTGCAAATCACATTTGCTAGCCTCATCGTATATCCGATGAGGCACCTCGCTTACTTCAAGTGGAAATGTAGGCATGGCATCGACTCTCAATATCCAATTCAGGTTCCATTTGAGTTGAGAGGCCATTGCAATACATAAAAAGCGCATCAATCACATTAGTGTAGCAAAGTCAACAATTCAATAGACCTAGCATAGCAACTTCAAAATTCCTAGCATAGCCATTTCACTTACCCACTTCAGGATCAACCTATCTAAGATGGCTAACCATGTCATCAACGACCCCCTACATGAAGATAAACTTGTTGAGGGTCTCGACCAACGGTTCCAAGCGAACCAAGGGAGGTCTTGTAGTGTTGTCAATGGTGTCTATCATGCAACTAAATGTGTTAGACCAAGGTAGACTGTAAAAAAGTGGTGAGCAACATAGATGACATTGTAGGAGCTCCTACCCAGTAAACCCTCGAGGGTGATAACGGAGGGATCGCCCATCAACATGTCATCGAATACATTGTTAAACTCACTAACATCTAATTGTAGTTATTCCCCTTTTTGGCTTAAAGCCATGGTAGCATCCTTGGCATGTGTCTGCTTCCCTGATGTTGAACTTCATTCAGTAGAGGGACCTCCAGCAGGAGCCTATTTTGGGATGGTGCAGGCTACTTCTTTATTCACTAGTGCCTTTCTTTTCAAAGCACTAGCACCCTCCTCATCCATAGGAGGCTCCTTTTCATCGTCAGGAAAGTCTTCCTCTTCAACAGGAGGCTTCTTCTTGATGAGAAGAGTTCCTTCCTTTATGGTGGGATCTCTTTTCCTCTTAATTGGGACCCTCTCCTTTAGATTGGACCCCCGTCTCTATATTTGCTACCCCTAACTTGGGGGATGATACTTCCTTTTCTCCTTCTTATTCTTCCTTTGGTAGCAAAAAATATGTTAGCATTATAGTTTAAACAACGTTAGCTTAAAGTAGGTGCTACGCTATGTTACCTTGCTCCACGTAACATAGTGTAGCAAGCATTCAAAAAAAAGTTGAAGAAACAACCAAACAGAGGAGCATTTACCGATGGGAGGCTATGTCCTGCATAGCTTAAATCGTAATGATGGCCCCCCTTCTCCTACCATCCAAGGTGGTTCCTCATCTGAATAAGGCCTCTTTCACTGTGACTCAATGGCCATTGTCTCAATGATTAGATGCTTCCCCTGCAAAATGCTACTTGTGGTAGCAGGGGGTGCATCTCCCATGTTGTCCTGACCATGAAAGTTGTGAGCCACCTGATCCTTAGTTGTCATAGAAAATGACTCCCCAATAGCTTCTCGAGGATCTTGGCCTTGGTTGGTCCAGAGAATCTGGCAAATCCACGGTTTGGAAATCTAGTTGCGATCTTACATAACCCAAACTCCCTTCTTATGGACCACTAGGAACTCCACAAAACACCACAAACAAGCTATGTAGAAGGTGTAGTGTAGGTTGAAATAGGACTTCTACTTCTTATGAAGCCCGATCATTTCAATTTGCAAGCCCTTGCATAGATACTTTGCCCAGTTGTAGCACGCCCCCTCTTCCATAACCTCTTGCATAACCCAAGCTTGCTTAATCCCAAGGATCTTTCTTTGGAATAGTAGCTAGGAAAATTCGTGAGCATGGAAGATAGGGTAAATATCTCTAGTGGCACTTGACCTTACCTTTTCCATGAGGATTCCCTTACACCCCTTTTCATCCCCTAACCACTCCTCAATGTCTTCCCTCTGAAAATTCACCTCTCTCTTGGTCTTTGACCTGACAAGGATGCCATCAGCAGAGACACTAAAAAGATCCACGAATAGCTAGTCATTAATTTCAAGGACCTCGGTGGTAGGGACACTTGGATTTGGGGCCAGGAACATATCCATGAGCCCAGCGGCTTGAAGGTTCCTGGTCAGGGACTCTGAAGCTATGCTCCATATCCAACGTTGGCTCACATCTACCTCCTCATACTTGAAGTAGATGTTGGCCTCCTAGTTCCCAGAGGTGATTACCGTCACCTCTTGGGACTTCTTCTCCCTTATAGAAGTTTGCATAAAACAAAAAAAAAGTACAAAAAACAAGTTAGGCTAAGCATAAGTAGAAATTTAACAGAAATAACACTCAGACATGAAACAACCATAGTGCACCTTACCAGGTTTGTACGGTGACAGGAACGATAGGAGATCAACCAAAACATCTTCAACGATGATTGGTTTAAAAGGTGTCCATCTTGCATCCAACCAACTGGAATCCTTGCATCTATTGTAGAGCCTATGGTACCAGGTTGGGTAGGTCTAGTAATCATCCCCACATTGGCCTATCACACCTACGCATATGTTTCCTATGATAGAAAACTCCCGTAGCGCCATCTGTACCAAGGACAACACATCCATATTGCTGTGAAGCCCTTCCTCATTGATGTAAAACCTGGTAACAAGAACACACCGTTAACATTTGTCTAGCATAGCAAACATTGCATAGTGTAACAAAACATAGCCATGAAATTCACCCACCGGCGCTATAAATAGTTCTTGGTGGGTTTTGAAAACATGTTCCCATGTGACGTGCAATAAACAATGTGTTGTATTGGTGGTAGTAATTGTACTCGAGCATATCCTAGATCAAAGCTAAATGCCTCAAATTTTTGGGGTGCTGACTAGATCCTTCTCCCTGCCCATTGCTAATTGCTTTGTCCATCAAGAATCGCAAAATACCCCAGTTTGGCCCAAGCAACAGGGTTTCTATTATGACAGTCATTACCTCCTCTACCAACTGTGACCAAATGATCACACTAAAGTGTTGGAGGAGAAATTGCAGAAAGTCCTATGCCCCTTCCTGAAACCAGATTGCTTGCTCTCCCACATGTGCATGGGGGGGAGGAACATTGGCCACTAGCTCGCTCACATAGCATAGGATCCCTACAATTTCTAGGACAATCAGAATTGGCCTTAGCACTATCCTGCACAACACAATAGCAAATGTTAACAACATATTCGAGTGAAGTTTCAATATAGCATAACAAAATTAGCATTTAGTAGTTAGCGAAGCATGATTCTTTACATGCATCTAGTGTAGCAAAACACAAGAAGGCAATAGCATAGCAAACCTAGCTTAGCATAGCAACAACAAAACCTAGGGCAAGTCTTTGAACAAATAATGGTTCGAAATGTTGCATTAGTTCCAAGAAAAAATCTTATTCCTAACACAAAAATTCACATCACATCACGACAAAACACATGTTAACCTATCACATCGCACATGGCCAAACCCTCCTGGGGGTCGTACGCTACGCTATTTGTGTGTCAAGTTTCTACATTTGTCAAGCCCCTACGGCAATTGCAGCCACAGAGATGACAATCTAGGCGACCTTGTATGCAATCCTAGCATAGCATCTTTTCATCTGTTGTGGTCGAATCGACAACAGTGACAATGTAAAGGCCAAAATAATGACAACACAATGACAGAAAGCACAAAACACAGAAGCAAAAAAATGGAAAAAAACAAAAAAAAATAATGACATTGGCATAAGGGAATAGAGAAGGCGTAGTAGCCTACTAGGCCAACGTTGTCTCATTTTGCACCCTGACGAGCGCTTGCGACACCTGCTCTAAAGTTCCCTGCACCTCATTAACCTTAGCAAGTGTCTTGCTTTTGCATTCCCCCTTTGGAGCCATTGTTCTACTTGTCAACTCTTCTTTAGTTGCTATGCTGCATTGCCTTACTCTTCGCTAACACAATCGCTGTACGCTTAAAATACAAGCTCTACGCTGTTACGAAGAAAATGACGAGTTTACCAGGGGTAAACCCTTATTTATAGCCAAAACAGTAAAAGGGAAACTTGTCATTCTCTCTTCCCATTTAATGCAAAAGGTCTCGTACAGCATAGCATGTTTGAAATGACGCAGAGGCACTGTTCGCATTAATGAACATGGGATTAATTGAAAGCTTTCACATGCTTCAAGCTAGTCGTTCGCCTTCCAAAAAATATCGTGCACGCTATCGATCTGAAAAGATCTTAAACTAGCACTCCTAGTGTATATTTTCACTCTAGTTACCGGTCCAAAAAAACCTTAAACTAGCACTCCTAGCATATAGTTTCACTCTAGTTAGCAGTTCAAAAAGACCTTAAACTAGCAGTTTCAACCTTTTACACGTTCATAGTCCACAATGACATTAAACTAGTGGTTTTATATTTTTTTTACATTAGTAGTTTCGCATGTTTACACTACTAGATTTCCATCCTTTGTACTAACACTTTTGCATTTTATGTCTAGGCAGTCTGCAATGACGTTAAACTAGTAGTTTCACATTTTCACATCAGTAGTTTTGCATTTTTTAGCAATTTTTCATTTTTACATCTTAAAAGTCCACCATGACTTTAAACTGGAAAATTTTAAGCTTTGCATCATACTTTACTGATTACATCTTATTGCTACTTTGCAAATTTCTCTATACACGACTACTACCAATAGGTACCTCTTAACTAGACTTTCATCTCATTTGAGTAGGTTGAGCAAGAATGGAAATCCATCATGATCTTTCTTCACCTTTAGCTTTAGCAGGTCCACATGGCCAGCTTGCAAGACAATTGAACCCAAATCTAATAGACTGGGAATCACTCGTAGTTAGCACCATAGCATCCTTAGAAACATCCCTAGATTGGCTTGAGCATATGGTCCAAACCCTAGATTTAGAGGTTGGGGATGTAACTAAGGATCCTCTCATCGAGATGCCTGTGACCATGTCCAAGGGGGAAGTAAAAACGTTAAAACTTAGTTCCCTTCTAGATTCATAAATGCACAAAGATGTAGCAAAAATTATGCAAGATAACATTGACATCTTTGCATGGTCATACAGCTACATGTTGAGTTTAGATCTGAGGCTGATACAGTACAACATCATCTTAGACCTACGTATGAAAGCGGTTAAGTAGAAGGCTCATAAGGTTAAACCAGAGATTGCACTGGCTGTACGGGATGAAATCATTAAGCTTTACCAAGCTGGCTTCATACGCGTAGTTGATTACTCGGAATGGATGTCCAACATCGTTGGAGTTCCTAAGAAAATGGGAGGAACACAAATCTGTATAGACTTCAAGGATCTGAACAAGATAATGATCAAACACGATTTCCCACTTCTGAGCATCGATCAACTCATTGACACTATGGCTAGTCATGCTTTGTTATCCTTCATGGATGGTTTCTCCAACTACAACCAAATTTGCATTAAACTAGAACATCAATTAACAACAACCTTCATGACCCCATGGGGTACCTTTTGTTATACTATGATGCCTTTTAGGCTCGAAAATGCTGGAGCAACCTACCAGCGAGCCATGACCTACATATTTAGCGACTATATCTTAGAAACATTGATTGACTACATGGATGATATACTGATGAAATCTAAAGAAGTCACTGATCATCCCAACGTTCTAGGTGTAGTCCTCAAATGTTGCCAAATGCATGATTTATGCCTCAATTCTAAAAAGTGTGTCTTTGGGGTGAGAATCGGGTGCATGTTAGGGTTTGTAGTATCAGAGGCTGGAATACGAGTGGACCCTGACAAAGTTAAGATCATCATCAACCTGGCACCTCCTACAAATCTTAAGGAATTGCGCGAGTTGCAAGGTAGAGTACTGTTCATCCAAAGGTTTATAGCAAAGATGACTGACAAGTTACACCCTATGCAACATATTCTAAAGAAAGGGATTAACTTTGAGTGGATGATGCAATGCTAACAAGCCTTCGATGATCTGAAGGAAGAGCTTTTGCACCTCCCAACTATTTACCCATCATAGAGAGATAAGCCTTTCTTCATCTACATTGCCACCTTTGACACATCTATCATGGCATTGCTATGTCAAAAACGAGATGATGGATCTGAGATACCAGTGTACTATCTAAGCCATGCATTGATAGTTTATGAGGTGAAATACAACGAGGTACAGAGAAATTTTCTTGCCTTAGTGTTTGCATTGAAGAAGTGGAGGCACTACCTGTTTCATAGCAAAATTAACATTATTTTCAAAAGCAACATACTCTAAGCTATCACAAATAATCTGTATGAAAGCAATAGGATAGCCCAGTGGAAAGTGATAACAACAGAATTCGATTTGCACTATGTAAGCCAATCATCAATGAAATGTCAAGCAATAGCAACACAACTCACGATATCACCCATCGATGACCAGGCAATCATAGATCCTGAATTCCCAGATGAGCATGTTAGGACTATCAATGCCATCCTAGAACATCTTGAGGCTACTTTGCATTTTGACAATGCCTCGACCATGCGAGGGGTAGTGTGGCTACTATCATTTCATTCCCCTATAAAGAAATGCATCTTTTAGCTTATCTTTTTGCATTCCCTTGTACAAACAACATGGCTAAACACAAGAGGTTACTCAGGGGCCTTCTAGCTACCCAAGCATTAAGCATAGAACACCTGGTGATTCACAAAGATTCACAGCTTGTTGTGAATCAAGTCACCAAGGTCTACGCCTATAAAGCTACACACCTGCAACCCTATTGCGACTTAGTGAAAATCCTACTCAAACAATTTGCAACTATGAATGTCCAACACGTGCCATGCAATGAGAACACTGTAGCAAATGCCTTAGCCACCCTAGTGTTAAACATTCCATCACACTTTTTCGTAATTTTACCAACCTCGATTATCAAGTGTACTAAGCCTATCACTCAGGTGGGACACGTAGCCTCTGTTAACACTACAGATACCAAGGAGTGGTATGCCAACATTAAAACCTACTTGCAACATGACGAGCCCCCAAGCGAATTGACATCTACCCAGAGAGATGTGATCCGTAAGCATGCTCGGCAATATGTGCTCATGGGAGATAATGCCCTGTGCAAACGCTCCTATGATGGGATATTGCTAGCATGCGTAAATGAGGAGCAAGCATAGAAGGTGGTTAATGAAGTACATGAGGGACTGTGTGTTGGACACATAGCACCTAGGGCTATGGCTACAAAAATTAGACGTCTAGGGTACTATTGACCTCACATGGAGCATGACTGTCTGGCCAAAGTCAAGACATGTGATACGTGCCAACGATATGCAAATCTCATACATGTTTCACCGACAAAATTGCATCCAACACAGATTACATGGTCTTTCCAGTGATGGGGACTAGACCTCATAGGCCCTATCATGCCTAAGTCTTCCATAGGGCATAGCTTCATCATCACAGCCACCAAGTATTTTACTAAGTGGTTGGAAGCTATTCCCCTAAGGTAGACCACATCTCAGCATATTTGCCACTTCATCTTGGACAACATCATGACAAGGTTTAGGCTTCCAATGACCATTGTAACCAACAATGGGCCACAATTCAGTAGTGCAAAAACCCGAACCTTCTATAGTAACCTTGGCATCAGGTAATCATTCTCCTCACCATACTACCCACAAGCAAATGGACAAGCAGAGGCCACAAACAAGTCCATCATTAACTTGCTGAAAAAAATGCTTAACAACAGCAAGAGGCGATGGCATAAGAAAATTCTCTATGTGTTGTGGGCTTACAGGACAACATGTAAGACTGCAACAAGTAAGACACCTTATAGTCTTATTTATGGATCTGAAGCTATGTTACCTCTTAAGTTGCAAGTACCATCACTCCAGATGATCCTATCTAATGTTGTGAGCGAACGCCAGAATAACGAGTTGAGGATCATTGACCTCGACTCAATAGAGGAGGAGCGTGCATAGACACTGGGTCGCATAGAGCATTATTAGAATAAGCAAAGGCAAAACCATCATGCAAATCCACATCAACAACCAATACAAAAGGGAGACCTCATTCTCAAGGCTATCCATGAGAATATGAACAAATTCTCAGCCAACTGGGAAGGTCCATATATGGTCACAAAATCCTTTGGGAATGGGGCCTTCAATCTGGTAGATATGGATGGCAACAAGTTTGCAAATCTAGTGAATCACTCATACCTCAAGCTGTACTACATCTAATGCATGAAACAGATGAACAATTGTCTGCTATGATGTAAAACTAGCAAAGCTTTAGCGAACGTCTGCTATGACGTAAAATTGGCAAAGCTTTAGCAAACGTCCACTACAATGTAAAACTAGCATAGGTAAGCCACCAACGTCTACTACGATGTAAAACTAGCATAGCAAGTCTGCTATGACTATAAACTAGCACAAAACATCTGCTACGACGTAAAACTGGCACAGCAAGTCCACTATGACTTTAAACTGGTGCAGACAGTTTGGTAGGACCTTAAACTACCACACAAATAGTCTGCTATGACTACAAATTGGCACAGATGGTCTACTAGGACCTTAAACTAGCATAGTGACCATCCTCTATGACATTAAACTAGCACATACAGTCTTCTAGGACCTTAAACTAGCACAACGGTCTGTTGGGACCTTAAACCAACACATCATGATCTACCAGGACCTTAAAATGGGTTTGCGGAACGTCCCCAGCATGCATTTACATAAGTACATAAACAGCGAGCATGCACAATGCTGACATGGGGTGGGACGTTGCAGTTCCAGAATGCAGTTCACAATGCCATCGAAACACCCTCTACAATATATGCAATGTCGTTGCTATTAGCATCTTGCTGATCCTCCAAAGATGTCATACAACATCACGCTAACTCTCCAAACCTACTGTCGCCACAGCTTATCGCCCTGGCAATAGTGTCCTTGGTTAGGGCCTACTACTAGAGTTTCAGCAATATTGTGGCCTAGCCACAATATTGTTAACCTCCAGCCCCTACTAGCATCCGAACTCAAGAGACATTCACTTGTCGAGGAGCCAATCTCACAGCTAAATTGAGAATGCATGCCTTCGATGGGGATTTCTAAGCATTTTCATTCATAGCAACTCCTAGCGCCTTCAATGCCAGCTCCTCCATGCTGATGCTGCCAAGGCCGCTGCTGGCCTTCCTAGTTTTGATGCTGCATGTCTCAACAACAACATCAGTTGCTCCAATAGAATCCATAGAAAGTCCTTTTCCTTCATATTACATCATGGTTATTTCTCTTGGTTTTCTCTATGTTATGTTTGTAGGGTGCATATTAGAGGGACGTCGGTCGAAGGTGTGTCTCACCACGGTAGCAAATGCTACAACATTACAAGGTGGTTGTCTTGATTAGCTTGGCTACTTCAATGTGCACATCTTGTCCTACCCTTTAATCTCCCTTACCTCGTTTCTTGCACCCACAATTTCCACTCTTTCCCCTCTTTTACAAGATTTTCTCGACGCTTATCAAGCCCTCCCATATGCTCAACCACAAAGTCCATGATGCACGTAACATAGCTCACTCCATGGGAAGCATCTATAGGAAGGTTAAAGCCCCATAAGGAACACTTGTCCTACGACAAGGTTGTTTGTAGATGTAAGAGGCAAAATAGCAAAGGCAAAAGCGTAAGAGAGCAAAAGCTCACGTGCAAAAAAAATGTGCCTAAAACAAATGGCACATAAATTATTTCATAATCACCCTCTCTAATCATTTCAATGAAGAGTCAAAGGTCAGCAAAAGCAAAGATGACCATGCAAAAAACTCCCTCACAAGCACTCTGACGAGGGATCCTACTAAGTTTCATCTTTACCCTTTTCCATAACCTGCTTCCCTCTCTGCCTAGCCCTTTACTCTTCTCAAAAAAACCAATGCAACATCCTCAAGCACAGTTAAGCAACATCTTGACAATCACAAAAGAACACTATTAGTGTTTTTTCTTCCATGGTGTTTCATATTCTTTGTCAATGTCTCTTGGGTCCATCCTCTAGACGTTGACAAAGAGGGGCCAATGAAATACCCTAAATTTTTAAGGCATTCTTGCTTCACCAGGTCCTTGGAATTCAGGTAGCATCATGTCACTTCAGCAAGAAATGGATGCTCTGAGTTTAGACTATCTAGTTCGGCAAATTTTCTATGTCTAGTGTTGACAGGCCCAATAGACTCTCCAACCTACCCACCTGGGTAGTTCATCTAGCTAATAATCTACTCAGAAGCGATGTGTGGGGTTGTCGGCAGTGCTCAAGATGCGCAAAATAGTTCAACAAGTTTTCTAGTCAATACGTTTGCTATGCTACGCTACGCTATGTAGCGTAGCAAGCCTCATAAGACAATTGTAGGACAAAGTGCTATGCTATGCAGCATAGTAAAAGCAAGAAAAAAAGGCCCAGCTTGCTTAGTAATCTTGCACCTAGCAAGCACTTCCGACCTTTCAAAATCGATTACTTCACTCAAGTTCTAAGTCTTTAGGCAAAGCTCCTTTCACTGGAAAAGTAGCAAAAGAGTAAGCTATGTTAGTTGCTACACTACGCAATGTAGCACAGTGTAGCAATAAAGCAAAAATGATGAAAAGTGTCTCAGAATGCAGGATCAGCAACTTTGCAAGCTTCATGTCGCAAAGAGCAAAGGTCGTAGATTGTCCACATGACCTTCAAACCTTTGCAATACAAATTTTAGTTAAGGCCAGTTGCTAGCATAGCATAGTGTAGCAAACATATAGNTAGTTAAGGCCAGTTGCTAGCATAGCATAGTGTAGCAAACATATAGAACTAGTTAGAACAATTCAAAAGCTTCTAGCACATGCAACAGGTTCCAACACAACTTTCTCCTTCAAACTATTGGCTACACTATGTTATTTTGCATAGCGTAGCAGAACTACTATGCTACGCCAACACAATATTGTGGCCCAGCCACAATATTGTTAACCTCCAGCCCCTACTAGCATCCAAACTCAAGAGATGTTCAGTTCTTGAGGAGCCAATCTCACAGCTGAATTGAGAATGCATGCCTTCGATGGGGATTCCTAAGCATTTTCATTCATAGCAACTCCTAGCACCTTCGATGCTAGCTCCTCCATGCTGATGCTGCCAAGGCCGCTGCTGGCCTTCCTAGTTTTGACGCTGCATGTCTCAACAACAACATCAGTTGCTCCAATAGCATCCATAGAAAGTCCTTTTCCTTCATATTACATCATGGTTATTTCTCTTCATTTTCTCTATGTTATGTTTGTAGGGTGCGTACTAGAGGGGTGTCGATCGAAGGTGTGTCTCACCACAGTAGCAAATGCTACAACATTACAAGGTGGTTGTCTTGATTAGCTTGGCTACTTCAATGCGCACATCTTGTCCTACCCTTTAATCTCCCTTAACTCGTTTCTTGCACCCACAATTTCCACTCTTCTCCCTCTTTTACAAGATTTTCTCGACGCTTATCAAGCCCTCCCATATGCTCAACCACAAAGTCCATGATGCACGTAACATAGCCCACTACATGGGAAGCATCTATAGGAAGGTTAAAGCCCCATAAGGAACACTTGTCCTACGACAAGGTTGTTTGTAGATGTAAAAGGCAAAATAGCAAAGGCAAAAGCGTAAGAGAGCAAAAGCTCACGTGCAAAAAAAATGTGCCTAAAACAAATGGCACATAAATTATTTCATAATCACCCTCTCTAATCATTTCGATGAAGATTCAAAGGTCAACAAAAGCAAAGATGACCACGCAAAAAACTCCCTCACAAGAACTCTGACGAGGGATCCTGCTAAGTTTCATCTTTACCCTTTTCCATAACCTGCTTCCCTCTTTGCCTAGCCCTTTACTCTTCCCAAAAAAACCAATGCAACACTCTCAAGCACAGTTAAGCAACATCTTGGCAATCACAGAAGAACACTATTAGTGTTTTTTCTTCCATGGTGTTTCATATTCTTTGTCGATGTCTCTTGGGTCCATCCTCTAGACGTTGACAAAGAGGGGCCAATGAAATACCCTAAATTTTTAAGGCATTCTTGCTTCACCAGGTCCTTGGAATTCAGGTAGCATCATGTCACTTCGGCAAAAAATGGATGCTCTGAGTTTAGACTATCCAGTTCGGCAAATTTTCTATGTCTAGTGTTGACAGGCCCAATAGACTCTCCAACCTACCCACCTGGGTAGTTCATCTAGCTAATAATCTACTCAGAAG
>MNCI01036996.1:131280-147745 GCA_015680685.1 Gnetum montanum
AGAATGCAGGATCAGCAACTTTGCAAGCTTCACGTCGCAAAGAGCAAAGGTCGTAGATTGTCCACATGACCTTCAAACCTTTGCAATACAAATTGCAGTTAAGGCCAGTTGCTAGCATAGCATAGTGTAGCAAACATATAGAACCAGTTAGAACAATTCAAAAGCTTCTAGCACGTGCAACAGGTTCCAACACAACTTTCTCCTTCAAACTGTTGGCTATGTTATGTTATTCTGCATAGCGTAGCAGAACTACTATGCTACGCCAACATGCTATGCTCTAAAGCATAGCATAGCAAGATGCTACGCTATGCCAGCATGTTGCACCTCAAAGTGTGGTAGGAAGCTACGCTACATCAATGCACCTCACTCCTTTTCTGCATCATTGGCACACATCTTTATGTTCTGATAGTGTAATTACAGCATGGCAGGCTCGTTAATCAATCAGCTTTGCATGTCCATGCAAGATGGACATGTCAACATCTTGTGGGTCTAGGACACATGGCATCCAAATTGCATTCCTCACGTGCTCCTAGCCCTATAAATACCCTGACGAGCAACACTCAAAAGGTTGGCAAGTTGGCAAGTTGGCAAATTGACATTCGTGAGCAAATTTAAGCAGTAGTTGGAAAATCTTGGTTGGTAAATGTTAGCAAAAATTCATTTGGTACTTTGAGAGTAAAACTTGAGTAGTTAGCAAATCCTGTTAGCGGTTAGCAAAAATAAACTCTATCTATTTCAGGCTAACCTGGTTGGCCTTGTAGCAGTTTTGCATTGTCGACTCTTGAATCTGCATTCAAGCACATTGTTGGCTTACTTTTGAATGTTCTGGTTACTTTTGGGACCTCTGTGCATCCCAACATTGTGCAACCAATTGTATCCACTTTGATGAAGTAAAGCCATAATCTTGAAGTGGTGCATTTCCTTAACTTCAGTTTACTTTGCTTTCCTGCTTGTCATTGCATTTTACATCGTTTTTCGCCTCTTCGCATTTAAAAATTATTAATTTATGTTATAAGCATTACTTTCAAATCAAACATTTGCAAAATGTTTAAAGACACCGATTAAGTCCCTGTCTAATCGACGAGACCATTTAGGGCACCCCATCTCTGTTTTATCCAGCACGGCCCTCATATGGATTCGGGGTTAAGATTGTCCGACCGATGACCTCTTGGTGTTTTCCAGCCACTGGCATTTTTGGTCACTATAGTAAGATCTTGATTGGCTCAATTATGAGCTGTGTCCTCTCCCATCCATCAAAAAATTCACCTTCCTGATGAGGGAGGTGAAATTATCATTCATGGTGATAACGCAACTTCCTTGGTTATCAACAACATAAGCATAGAGTAGGGGTCTGAAGTGGAGATTGAAGAAGAAGCTCCCAACCATGACATTCAATAGTTCAAAAAAGAGCAACAAACCAACAATGACAATGATAAGCAATGAGCTTCATTATGGGATGAACCCCTTTTTAACATCGTAAGTGAAGGGGATGGCGAATATAAGCTTGTGCAAAATAGTCGTTACTCATTTCCTAATCTTGCAAAGATTAAGAAGAATCTACACAGGTGAAGTTCACCTTAACCTTTTCCATCCTATGCCCTTATAATTAGATGTATGGATAGCCATACATTCTAACCTTTCTTTTTTAGAATGGTTATACTCTTTCATGCATTTTTATGTGTGTAGCCTAAACTCATTTGCATTTTTACTTATTTATTATAGCCTTTCTTTACTTTTACTCATATTACAAACATCAAAAACTGTTATATATATATTTCTTCTTCAACATAGTCTACTATGACCTTAAACTAGCATAATGGCTCTTTGTGGCTTTAAATTGGCAAAATCACAGTCTGCTAAGACTCTAAACTAGTGTTTTGGTCTGCTATGACCTTAAATTGGCTTCATAGTCTGCTAAGACTTTAAATTGGCAATATAACCTACCATGGCCTTAAATTGACCACATAGCCACAATCACACATCAAGGCTCCCTATGGCTTTAAATTGGCAACACAATATAACTTGTGCCCACAATGGTCTAAAACTAGAAAACATCTTGTTTACTATTATACTTCCTTTTGTTTAGCCTATTATCACATTGATTAGCCACTTAATGTTATAACCAAAACATCAACATAGCCATTCTCAACATTCACAACATTTACAATGTTTACTACAACTATAAATATATATAGCCAAAAATAAAACCAAAATTTAAATTTAAAGTTAAAGTGTCCATAACATACATAGCTATGGCCACATTGTGTGGCAAAAATAGAAATAAATAGCTAATAAGATAAGTTGATGGAGGCTACTAAGTGACATCCAGAGGAGGAAGTGGTTGGTCATTCTCACCCTCACCGTTGAGGTTGCCAATATCTCCTAATGTATGAAATGCAACAACATATAGCCGGTTAGCAACTCATAGCCAAAACCATTACTTAAAACAAAAACAAAAACATAAAATATATCAAACCTATGGAGATTCCAGCTCCATTATTTCCAAGTATATATGTGAAAGGCCTTCCTCCAGACAATGAAGGATTCGGTCCTCGATCATGTTGACCCAGTCAACATCCCTAAGATCAACACCATAAAGGATGTTAGTTCTATTTATCGCAGTCCAAGTAGGTGGCTCCTGGGTAATAGCAACCATAGAGGTCTTGCTTGAAATAGTTGTAATTTGAGTAGTAAGGGATTGCTCCACCATGAGAGTACTTTCAAAAAGCTAATAAGCACTCTCTACCTAGGTCCCTTGGATGAACAACTCTCTTTTGCATCATTCAATTGACTCCTCCTTAACCCACTTAAGGTAGGCCCCATGATTTGCCTTGTACTCTCACTTTTGGACCTTTTGTTTCTTATCCCACTCTAGGACCCAAGCACAGTGATCCATCTAGTCCTCAACCTTCTAAAAGATGAGGTCCATCTGCATACATTGTTCCACCATCTCCCATAGGATCACTGCTTTTTCCTAAATGACATGCCAGTAGCAAACTTGGTGATGCTGAAAGTAGGATGACCAAGGTTTGAACTAGAGAAGCAGGTGGCCAACTCACACCTTCTCTATGAGGTCGAGTTCAAGCATCACAAAGAAACCAAAAAAAATTTAGAGACAAGTAATGTAGAGCTTGAAGTTCTTAGAAGCCATTTCATGGATCAACAAGCGACTATTGAGAACCTAGCCAGACATATAAATAACTACAACAAACTATAGAACCTAGTAAATACATCTAATGTTGAATGTAAACAATTTGTATTGTTCCCTACAATTCCTTATCCATGGGTTACCTCCATATAGCCCATATTGGTGAAGCCACATGGATTATGTATGACCCACAAAGTAAGGAGGAGAAAATGAAAGCATTACTGGATGCTTTTCACCTTTCACCAAAATAAGCAACTATAGCAGGATAGCCTCACCAATAGCCACCACCACCACCACAAGTTCCAAAGCCTAGTGAAGGTCCTTTAACATCCCAAGAGCCTCCACCTCTTAGCATTATTGGATCTTCAGTTTGTCTTTAGTAACCAAAGGGTTCCTACAATGGATTTGTATAAAGGTGTTCAATTGTGTTTTCAAGGACACCCATTTTTGTAATTTTGTAATTCTATACATTTTGACACTCAAAGTCAATCAGCCAATTATTTGAAACCATTTTAATTTTGTGAGAATCTCAATCTTACTTTTTTTCACTCGAGGATGAGTTTTCACTCAATCGTGGGGCTATGATGAGTTGTGTAATTGGCTGCAGTGACAAGGCTACATCAACACATGCTTGTCAATACAAGATTTGATGTGTTGACACAAATGCATTGATGTAGTGTCTAGTCTTACTGCATTTATGGCATGTTAAGTCAATAGCCTAGCCAAAGTCTTGCAGTTTTCCTAGCCCAAAGTTAGAGAATATTTTTGGAGTGCCTGCATAGGACTTTAAAGATTGTACAAATCCTTATTCAAACATCAATGTACCTAAACACTTTGATGTGACAAAAATAAAGATGAGATTCTTGGAAGTCCTTGTAGCACTTACAAATAGATTAATGTTTCTTTTCATGCACTTTGCATTTATGTTTTAGTTAATTAATGAACTTAAAAACGACACATAAGTATGACCACTTCGAACATAATGCTTAACACTTGGTAATCCCAGTAGTGGCTATTTGGTATACCCAGTGATAAACAGTTGGTAGCCCAGTAGCGTTATAGCGAGTTTAGGATGTGAACATAAAGTGAACTTGAATGCTTGTGTTAGGCTAGTTAGATTGAGGTATTAGATAGTTAAATAAGTAATTTCTCATTAATTATCTTTGTTTCACACTTAGATTAAATAGAATAAAATATAAATAAAAATCATGTGCATTGGCGGACACTTAATCATCCAATTGAGCTTACACAAGTGAAGCCAAGAAGACAATGATCATAACCCTTACAGTACTATCTTTGCTTATCAATACACTTAGGGGCTAAGTCTATGGAGTTTGACCGAATTGCTGGAGAACACTTGTGATTCATATGGTTGAGCGGAGGGACTACTTGTTGCTTATCAATTATCATCTCAATAGTACTATTTTTCTCCTATTGACATTTTTTATTATCGCCTATTATCATTTCCTACCATTCGTAATTCTCATCCTATTCATATTATTATCATAAAAAATCATACTAGAAATGAGTCTTTGAAGCTAAGGTGACTATATTTGGGTTGTTTTTTCATCATGATAAAAAGATCATCACCTAGAGCCACAATGCTTATCCTACTACATAGAGTCCTAGGAGAGTTGGTAGATGAAAGCCTAACCTCTTCAAGGGGCTGCACCAAGGCTCAAACCCAAGTCTTCAACTTGAGAAACGAACACCTTACCATTATTCCAAATGATGAGTTCTTTATCATGATATGATACAAAAAATATTTTTTCATTAAAATGAAAGGGTAACCGGACAACATGCTTAGAATTAGAACTCTAAAATTTGTGATAACTTTTGGCCAAGAATTAATGAAAATATTATTGATGACTAACCTACTTTGTCTATTACTTTTGTTTACATTTTGAAGTTTCTAGTAGTAAAAATATAACTTAGATTTTGATTTTAGAGCATGTTTCCACTTCTCCATTATTATCGAAGGGTCAAACAAAGAAAAACATATCCATCGTCTAAGTAATATGGAGCAACCTTTTGGTTGAATGGCTTGCTCAATTAAATCCATACGTCATGTTAAATGTTGAGGTTTCGGGCCATTGGTAAAAAAACTTTGAACTTAAACTTACCATTTTTAAATAGTTGATGTTAAAAGACAACCACTATATAAAAATCAAGGAGAATCTGGACCGAGAAATGGATACGTCGCCTTTAGACAGGAAAAATAAATACCATTTATAAAACTGGTCTTGGAGTTGTCCCTTTCAACAACGTCGTTTATTTTAATAATGGAATGGGGTAAAGTAATGATGGCTTTACGCTATTAAACATCAAACACGATAGCCTTTGAAAGTAAGGGAGTGCAGCATGGTAACAGCGGAAAATATTTAGACCCATCGCGCACCTAACTGCTCGTTGCCGCCATGGTCAGAACCGTTTTAAAAAGATAAAACCAGTGAAAATTGGAAAGTTTTGGTCTCTTATAAAAAAAGATAATAATAATAATAATATTTGCGAACCTATGAGCTCAGCTTGGTGCGTACAATTAGCACGTATATCGTAAAGGGCAAGGCAACGTGCTGGTTTCATTTAACACTGGCAGGCCATATTAGGGCAGGATTGCGGAACGCGGAAGCATAAGATGGCCCTCGTATCTGAAAACGTTACTTGTTAGGCAGTATTTTTTAGGCATGGATACTGTACCAGTTTCTAATGAGAGGTGGCTTAAGTGGTTGTTTTATTATTAAGGCTCTTACTTATAATTAAATAGTTTATGATTGGATTTGTCACTCATTAATAGGAAAAGATGGTTGTAATTACAGCAAAGATTTGTCAAGAAAAGGTTACTAGCTCAAACGATTACCAAGTTCTTTCAAGTTCCTATGCATCTCTCTTTCAATTTAATCTTAGTTCAATTGTAATTTTGCTTAATAGTACCATGACGACGTAAGATGAAGTTTAATCACAACATGTTATCGTAAGAAACATAACAATAGTGCTTTTATTTCTGCTAGAAAAGATGGAACATTGGCAACATTTGTTAATTTTTGTAAAAAATGTTTATGCTTCAAAAGCTTGAACTCTAACCTAAGATCGTTTTAAAAATTTCTCCAAAGGTTGTCCAAGTATTATTACTTTTTCACATAGCGTAATTTACAATTGTTGCTACTTTATTAACCATGTTTCAATTAACCTAAGTCAAGATTAACTCTTGTGCTATGCCATTAAAATGTGCTACAATAATGCATCCCCTTACACGGTAAGGCTTATATCTTATCTATCCTACACTCTTATAAAACCTTGTTAGAATTGGCATGATCTCTTTTCCAATTTATCATATGGTTGGTATTGTTGATGGGCCATGTGTTAATTCCAACATTGTAGAACAAATATATGCCACATGTCCATGTTAGTTGTGATGGGTAAACCATAAACCAATCCACATCTATTATGTGGCAAATGCATGGCAGATCAAGGTATTTATGGCATACATATATGCCCATATGAAGTGCTCTTGGCTTGAAAAAATTCTAAGTACACGTAATAATAGATATAAAATTTGTAAAATTAAGGAATCCAATACTCAACCTTACACTTATTGTTGCAATTGCGTACCACTTATTGTTGTAGTTGTATACCATTATTCTACACAAGTTAGTTCACACAATATTTTTTGTATTATTTAAACATGTATCTCTAGGTCCCACCCTTGCCTACCAATAGGCACTTGCTAGCAGGGTAGGGGTAGGACCCAAGGACACACATAAACATGGTTAATATGATCATGGAATGTACATGGATGGGTTACATGAAGTAATCCATGAACCATGCACTGATGTTGTGGATCAATTTATGATTTTTTGTTGTGATGCAATATCTTAAATAAAAGGTAAGAATTGACCTTTTTTGTGAAATTCACTAAAAAGACAATGTGGACTTGCAACCTAAACTTTGAATAAAAGGCAACCTATGCATCAAAAGAATCTGATTAGCAAGGAATCGAGGATTCGTGACTTTGAACATGTTTGGATACATATGCCTCAACAAAAAGCGAGGATGTAGCCAAGGACGTGATAGAGAAAATTTAAATATATTAGTTTTTTAAAAAAATTAAATCTCATATACCATAAAAAACATTGTAGAATATAAAACAAGTATAATGTAAATCCAAAATATTGTTAATGCTTAATAATTGCATAGAAGATTGCAATATCACCATTAAACTAAAACAAGAAAATTTTCAAAGGTATAGAGGGCATCAAATCCATTTCCTTACTCAAAAGCCATAATCCAGTCAAACATATAATTTTTGCTACAACAACCAAAATGACAGCAATAAAATGATACCCTTTTGTTACTCAATCAGATCTTGTGAGCACTGTCAACGTGATGGGGGAATGACTGCTAAAATGGAGGGTCCGCAACAATGGATTCAACCATTAAAACCCTTCAACATCTGGGGAATAGACTTTATGGGGCCCATTACACCAATGTACAATAGAAAAGCTTACATTGTATTTGTTGTAGACTATTTAAAAAAATGGGCTGAAGCTATTGTTAAAGACTACACATCATCTATAGCTACATGATTTATGCAACAACAAATCATAAATAGGTTTGGTGTGCCACGTGCACTTATTTCAGATAATGGAAGACACTTCACAGGTGCAACTTTTCAAAAGTTAATGCAGCACTTAGGGGTTGAACATAAATTGACTACACCTTATCACCCCTAAGTTAACAGATAAGCTGAGGTTACCAACAGGGAGATCACTAAAATATTGACTAGGAAAATTAGCAAATATAGGTGAGATTGGAGCACTAAACTGAATGATGCTCTTTGGGCATACCACTCCACCTAGAAACTCCCTATAGGCTACTCTCCCTATGAGTTAGTGTACGGAAAGCTTTCAATGCTTTCGATTCAAACTGAACTCCATACACTATCAACGACTTGTGACCTCCACCTCAATCCTGATCTAGCACAAAAACAAAGGCTGGCAACTTTAAACATGCTAGACGAAAATCGATTAGATGCCCTGTCATCAAATGAGTTGCACAAGGAATATAATAAGCAACGTCATGACTTGAAGATTCAAAAGGTTAAGTATCAACCAGGAGATAAGGTTCTCTACTGGAACCCCACACATGTGCCACAACGCACAAAATTTCAAACACTATGGGAAGGACCTTACATTATTCATGCAACCTTTCCTTCAAGGGCCATGACCATATACAAACCTAAGAGCCCTGATAAGGGATTGTTAGTTAATGTGCAATAGACCAAACTCTCCCATGAATTTAGAACGATCAGTGTACATAATATCTCTGAGAAGGGACAACCCTACTCACTATTTTGGATCTCCTCCTTCCAACTTAGTCATGGGGGAGATGACCACCTCTGCTAACCATTTGAGGCCCTTAGTTCTTTTTTAAGTTTTTTTTACACATTTTTTTTTACAAATTTCTTTAATTTTTCTTATTTGTGTTTTGCAACATCGTTTATACTTTCTCATTTCTTTGTGTGACTATTTATTTTTTGTTTTTTTTTGTTTTTTTGTTTTGTTTTTATTTTTGTTTTTGTTTGTTGTTTTTTTTATTAGATTCGTCACCCAATAAGTGCTCCTAATGGTGGTATGAACTGTATTCTATTGATTGCTAATATTTGGTTTTTACCTTTGAGTTATATGTTGATACTAAGATATGGTTCTTTTGATATAATAGGCAATGAGTCCACGTCATCCATGCATCCATTAATTTCTATGGTCTCTCTTGGCTTGGAATTGTATAGTCCCCTTCTTTAATAATAAAACTATTAACGAATTGGTGACTAGGCATTTCTCAAACTAAAGAAGGACTCAAGGACTGAAAAGGGTGTGACTTCAAAGGGATTTGATGCATTTCTGCTGGGTATTCTCTTGGGTGCTTGGATGTTTTCTTCTTGAGTTTTCCTTACCATTTTGACATTGCTCCATTATTGGGAAGCTGAGCCAATAAAAATAAGTCTTTGCATGGTGTGGTTCTCATGCAAGAAAAAAATAGTGAGAATTCAAAGCACACCCTTTAGACAAAATAATCATCTAGGCTACAAGCACTGGTTATGGAACTAAACAAACATGTTTCCTCTAACTAAGGCCCTTTCTCACTTCCTACTTCTCCCTTTCTTGTTTTTCTCGGAATGGTGTTAACTCTTTGGTAAAAGAATTATTGCTACTTCAAGTGGATGGATTGGCCAAGTGTATTAATGTTAAGTCAATGGATGTGGATTGTTTGAGGCTATATTTGGAATAATATCTACTCAGTCACATTAACCATAAATACATAAGAGGCTGTACACCACCTTGTTCTTGGAACTCCATTCCATTCTCTTCTCCCCATCATTCTTTCTCCATTTCCTACTTCATTGTTGGTTGTATCAGTAGTCTCTATCTTGGTTGATGCATTGTTTTCTCTTTGGTGGATTCTTGTGGCTTAGTCTTTAACTCTTTCTTCCAAATGACATTTCCAAAGCCTACGGACTCTTTGAATGTGGGTTTGTCAAGGCATAAAGGGCATGAGCCTGCTTTGGGAAGGACCCACTGGCATTCCTATTTGGTACATCAATTAACTTATTTTCCTTAAACATTTTCGCAATCAACATTTTTTTTGTTTCATTCCCATCTCTGACATCCATTTTATTGGTGTTGTTGTTGTTTCTTTTTCTCCATCTTTTTTGTTCCTTATCTTTTTCTATTCTATTGCTACCGGAGGATTGCTCTTAGTCATGGGGGCCCTAGTCCAATTTTTTCAATTTTTCCTAACCCCTACACCTTGGGTAGTTACCAATGTTATATCTCTAGAATCCGTATTAGTCATATCACAAATCAGACAATGGATCTTACACCAAGCAAGGTATCAACTATACTGTAATTTACTTATCCTTGCTCATATGTGACTATGTTGTGTGTGCATATGGCAATCATATAGCAATGGATTGGAATTGGAGGAAACACTTAGGATGGACTGGTGCTAGAATAGTTGTGCAACAAATAAGATTGATGGCGTGGCTATGGATGGACAACAGAAGATGCAATCTTGGCATCGACAACAATGCATCTTCTCCTTTTCTCTCTCTCTCTCTCTCTCTCTCTCTCTCTCTCTCAGCTGTCAAATAAGGCTAGATGTCAATTGTATATAGTGTTCACTCTTATAGTCATGAACACTGATGTTTTCATGTATTGTAATGTTGATCTGTTCACATGTCATCCCATTCACCATTAGTTGTCATTCAAGTCAATAATCCCATACCTTCCCAATATTTTGTAAGGAACTCAAGGACGAGTTTTCATTTAGTCATGGGGGTATGATGAACCACGATATCGCACCATTAGTTCTCATTCAAGTCAATAATCCCATACCTTCCCAATATTTTGTAAGGAACTCAAAGATGAGTTTTCATTTAGTCATGGGGGTATGATGAACCACGATATCGCATACGCGATATCGTGCATGCAATATCACATCCACCATGCGATATCACGTCCTACCTCATCTTCTATAAATAAGAGCCGGTGCCCTTGGTTCCAAAATAATTATATTTAGACCCTTAGCCAGACACTTGCAATTTTTTCATTCCAAAGTTAGAGTTATTTCTGTGTGCCCATAGTAGGAGTCATAGAGTGAATAGATCTTTATTCGAGCAATTTGTACCTGAGCACAATTTTGTGTACGACAATAAAGATGAACTTTATGATAAACCTTGCAGCATATAAATTAAGTCAATTAGTAATTAATGATTGTTTAATGCTTTCCTAGTTAATTAATATTTCTCTCAACCCTCAACCCCCTTAGTTAAATATATGACCGCTTCAAGCATGCATTGGTAACCAAGTAACGATTAGCGTTTGGTAATCCCAGCAGCGTTGCACTGGTTCAGGATGTGTACAACATGTTGGAATAGATACTGGTGTTAGAAACATTTAGAACTTAATTAATGAATATTTAATGTAAGTTAGCCACTTAGTTCTCTCTCCCTCTCCTTTATTAGTAGAAGACATAAAAGATACAAAAGCTATAAAAATCATATACCTCAAGCTTACTTAACCATACATCCCTGACAATACAAGTAAGTTTGGGAAGACAACGATTGATTAACCCTGAGTGTTTCATTAAGGCGCATAAGCACTTGGTCCTTGGAGTTTAACCGGATCATGTGTGAAATGTTCATATTTGTATGGTTGATTGTAGGGGTACCTCACCACTCATCAACAATTATTTCCTTGATATGTCACAAGAAATCCATGATGGTCATGCCTAAAAGTAGTTCTATGGCAAGGATAGTAAAATAATTAATTAATTAATTCTTTAAAAAACCATTCTTACATCTCCATTGAAAAGGCATGTAACCCATTCCTAAATGTAGGTTGCTTCCAAGAATTTTATGATTTCTTGGGGTAGTTTAATCATATTATTAAAAAGATATGTAATCTATGCCTAAAGGTGCACCATTGATGGAAGTAACACTAGATATGAGATAGGAAAGACATGTGACCCATGCATAAATATGCTCCTCTAACCAATGGCTAAGGTCCACAATAAACTTGATGAATGTTTTCCAATTTTTTCTTATTGAGTGGTGTTTTTTTCAATTTGATAGTTGGTTAGTCTCATGGTAATGAACATAGGACAATGCAATGTCATGTCACTCATAAGAATATTGGAATTAGTATATAGATAGGTATATTGATCATCTTAATCATGTCCAACATTCAAGATCCACTATGACCATGTTAAGGAATAACATGTCTTACTTCTTCAACCCCTTACAACTCCATCTCACCTCATTGGCATGTTTCAATTACAAATTTTATGATTTTATGTAGCATAGTTAATGAGTGATTAGGCATTTCAACAATGAACCATACAAGTCACAAGTATTCATGTGCGACTAGATTGTAATCTATGGATAGACAAAGTAAGTGTACTAGTAAGTTGATAGTAAGTTCAAGTTCATTATCTGTCCACTCAAAGATAGTGAGTTGCAAAATATATGGTTTAACTTTTAGTAAGGTATATGATGAACTAATGTTGTTTGGCTTTAAGTATGCTAAGTGTGAATATGCAGAAAATGATTATAAATTCTAGGTCTAAGTATAATGAAAATGTATATATATTCTATCTTATGGAAATAAGTATCCATTCCTTGTTTTCTGTATATGTCCTAGGCTGATGTAATTACTACTAAAATTACCAAGTAACTTTACTATTGAGTGAACTAAGAAAAGTCACCACTGGGTTAACAAACAATTACAATTTACACTCGAAACTAGTCCTACATATTCGACCTTACTAATGAACATTGACATAGTAAATAACTTAGGAGATATAAATGAATTAGTAAAAGTAAACATTATGGAAAAGTAGATCTATTCTAAGTGATATTCTGCAATGATGAAAAACAATATTAATCTTTATTTCCATTCATGAATTGTATTAAGGAATAATCCACTCAAATAAAGATTTCATACAATTATAATTTACCACACTACAGGCACTCACATTGAGTCTAACTTTGAGAAAAAAAACTTCAAGAATTTCATTAAGTATTAGGCAAATCTTATTTTTGACATGATGGTGGACTAGTATTTATAGACATGACCATGGCCCACTACATCATATCTACAATGACATATGTCATAATAATATATCACATCTACAATACTATTGTCCATTATAATAGGTTTTTCATTGATAATGTAGCATTCCAACTATGGCAATTGCATGTGCATTAGAACAAATATGTGATTTACATTAAGTTTTTATAGTATTCATGGAAACCTATAGAAATGATTATACAAGAGTATTAAATGTAGGAGCTACTTTGAGAAGGATTCACTTGCATAACTTGTGGGGATCATATCTTAATATCAATTACATGTTGACCTTTTAGTATGTCAAAACCTTGAAAAATGGAGAATTTAATAGTATGTTTATGAGAACTTGCAACTCTAAGGAAGGTGAATGTAACATATTAAGGAGACCAAGAAAAGAGTAAGAATTAACAAACTGAAATGCTAAAGTCCAATAAGAAGATTCAAGATTTTGAAGGAAATCACAAGGGTATGAGGCATTCCAAATCCTAGATAAGAAGTCTTGGAGACTAACAAGACATTTCACACTATAGAAAAACATCTCTACAAAGAAACTCTAATATTAGGCAAGACATCTCCATAAAATACGAGATGTCTCAAGAAAATTCAAGACATCTTGTCACAAGTCAAGATGGCTCATCTAAGATGTCTCAAGTCTAAACAAGACATCTCACCTACAAGGAGGCAAATACAATAAGATGTCTCAACTAGTCATTTCTAGCCATTGTATGAATTCCAATGGACAAATGGAGAGAACAAGGCCATAAAAGAAGGACATCCTAAATGGGAAAGTATAAGCATTATACAAGAAATTAAGCAATCATTATATACATTCTTTGAGAAATATTGTACTTTATTTTCTTAATCATTTATTATTTATTATGAGCTTAAATTAAGGAATTAGAAGCTTAATTCTTTTTCTTCCTTAATCATTTTTATTTCTTATTGTAAGCCTTGAGGGGCTGGATGTGCTTCTTGAGGGAAGGCATCTTTTGAACTTATTGGGACCTTGAGGGGTTGGATGTGTTTCTAATTAAAAACACCCCCAATAGTGCTTAATATTTTGTAAAGGTTGTAGTGCCCTTAAAACCACATTTTGAAGGAACAAAGTTTGGAGGTTTCCAAGGATTCTACTCTTTGAGTGTGAACATAACCAAGTTAGGGAACCACGTAACATCCATTGTGCAAGAATTGGGTTTTATTGGCTGGAACTTATTCAACCACCCATCTAAGTTCTTGATCCTCATTACACACTATTCAAAACATCATGAAAAACTATTTTACATTCATGCATTGTTATGGGATCCACTTTTCTTTAAATTTTATTAAATTTTATTATGTTTTCTTCCTTTTTTCTTAATATCCTTAATTATAGTTTAATTCAAAATTTAAATGACCCATTTTGATCATCTCTAATAATTCAAACCAAAGTTAACACTCACCCTCTAGTATAGCATTCCTTAGGAAGCCTTGGGATCCATAAGACATGAGAAAATGATTGAATTTTAACCCTTAGCTAAGTAAAAATTTGAATTTGTTTGTTGTCAATATAATAGTCATGATATGACAATTGTGATATTGCATTTGTAATATCACTATTATAAATTAGTATATATGCTCAAAGTTCCTTCATCATTTTCACATTTCCATTTAAATTCATGAGGATTTTTTGTCATTTCTAGAGCCCAAAGACTTCCAAAAGTCTAACTTATTATTTAAGAGCCTAATTTAGTAATTCAAAAATATTTGAGCTCTTATAGTTGAGCCCTTTATCATGGGGGACCTTAAGCATGATTTTGAAAAATTTGCTAATACCTTATTTCTTAAAACATTAACATAAGTTTTACCAAGGTACCATTCTCCATTCATTGATAATGTAGACCATAATAGAGAAGATTGTAACTACTCACAAACTTCCCTTAGCATGAACTCCAAGAAATATCCAAAGTTAAATTCAAGACACTAGCCATCATAATCTTGTTCTTAATTACTTGTACACATTAATCAAAAAGTATGACCTATCTTCCTACTTCAAGTACAAGTGCATTACTTTTCCTTATGTGAGATGTTAAGTTTGTGGTGTAGGCTCTTCTCTTATGCTAACAGGTGAATGTGGAAGAGGAAGTGCACATGGAAAAGATTAATCATAATTATCTCTACCTATTCTAACATATAAATAATTAATATTTGGATGGATAAAGAATATGAAGATAAGAAGAAGAAATTTGGATCCCTATCATTAGCTGAAAAGATATATTTTAAGAGAGGAACTTACCATATCTACTTATGAAAATCCTAAATAGGATATCAACTTATGCAGTAAGAGGTAATAGTATACTAAATGGTAAATGTCCAACAAACATGGCTCATCTTCCTTTCTTGGAGATAGAGCAAAGATTACAAAAGAAAAAATTAATAAAAAATACACAACCTTTTCCTTGCATTACTAGGAAACTTTACAAACAAGCTATAATAGTTGAATACACAAATGATAATGTTAAGAGAGCACAAAATGATTCATATACTAAGATGATTAAACATGTTCCTACCAAAAAGGATCATATAGAAGCTCCACCAAGCATAAAAGTAGCAATGATTAGCACATCAACGCTAGCTACTACATCAACATTGGTAGCTACAATTCTAGCAATAGGAACTATTGGTATATATCCTAGCACTAATGTTTTAACAATAAATCCTAAAGTGTACTAGCCATTAATGAGTCATTTCTAAGAACTATCAAAGCCTATTAGTTAAAGAGCAAGAGACCTAGAAAAATTATTCAATATCATAAGAGATGAGTCAAAAGTCTTAATGGGCCTTGTAAGTAGAAAAAATATTAGTAAATATAATAAGGGACAATTAGATAGACCAAATCTTTGAAGATGCTATTGTATTCTGAGTTATGCTTAAATCAAGAGAAGAGAACATGATTCTCATGATGTCTCATGAAGAAGAATAAGAAGCTCTGAAATTATAACTAATCATATTAGCAAAATCCCAAATATGTTAATTAGATTACCGATAGACTTCACTAGAATATAAAATTTTCAAGTAACAATTGGAACTAAGAGAAAGAAAGGAGAAACAATAATAGCAAATTAACATGAAGATGCTCTAAAGATCTAGTTCCAATTAGACAAACTATTCAAGATGTCTTTAATAGTCTTGAAGATATCATACCAACATAATTTGAGTTAATTTCTATAAAGGGGAAGTTGGTATCAGTAAAATCTAGACTACAACATGTAAAGTTGAAAATATAGAGGACGCAAAGTAAAATTACCGAACTCTAGATCTAGCTTTTGGTTCTTATATGATTTTTTGTTTCCGAATTGCTTGGAAAGTTTAGAACTAATCAACTCAATTGCATTATGGCCAAGTAGCAATAGTTAGATATGGAGCATGAGTAAGCTACATGGGATGCAACAACAACAAATGCAAAAACATATGCGCATCAAAAGATCAACACCATGCTAGAAGAAGAAAACAAAGTCCTTACTACAAAAAATTAAAGTTGGCTAAGATTACTAAGAAAAAGGATTAATTAGAAGAAATCTCTATCCATGTTTAGGAGTAATTCATGTGGATAAATATGGACATCAAAAAATTATCCAAAGAAAATAGAAATATTTCTATTGAAGAAGTACATACAATTAGAAGAAATCTATAGTAGAAATTAGCACATCAAGAA
>MNCI01036998.1:0-13920 GCA_015680685.1 Gnetum montanum
TTTAAGGGTGAAAATTTCTAAGGGGTAATAAGTGACATTGACACTGGCATCAACATTACCACTTAAATGTCACATTTGTGTTACCACCATTGAACTTGATTTTGGGCCTTAGTTTTGATTTCATGTTTGCATTATTCTAATCACAACAGGTATTGATTTTTAACATTTTTACCAAGTTTTTTTATATCACAAAAGATAAAATTTTTCTAAGACTGGGTAGTTGATGCTAACACTAATGCTCGTGTCAACACAAGTGTCACCAGGCTAGTTTCTATCATAGTACTTGTCCCAAATGAGAAAAATCATCAATTTGACTTTAATTTTAACTTCATGGAGTCTCTACTAACTAGTTAACATTTTCTAAAGGTATTAAATTGTGAATTCCATGTGGTATCAATGTTACCCTACATTGGCAAGAGACAAGACCACCAAATTTTATATTTGACATTATTTTTTGATTCCACAGAGTTCCTAACATCCCATGGGCATTATGACAATGAAATTTGACATTGAATTGGGCACTAGAAGTTGTATCTAAATCTCATGATGTTAGGTTTGAGAGCATTGAAAATCCTAACTTTGAAGGAGATGATACTAATGTAAAAGTAATTTGCCTTAGAAATTAGTATCATTAAAGAAAAACATGAAGATATTTCTAAGTATGAGAAGTTGATGTTTGTATTAGTGTTAGTGCTAGTGTTTGCATCACCTACACAACCTAGAGCCCTTTCCCACAAGTTTATCACCTCCCTAGAATATCTTTCACCATCTTCATGAAAAGGTTTAAAGTGTAATATCACAAAAGTTAGAACTTTGCAAAAGCTCTTAGCTATCCATCTCAAAGTTTGCCTCTAGATGAACATTACCAATATAATGGAAGTTATGCATTCATTTCTTGAAGATTAGCTTCTGTACATTTTTAAGAGAGTTGTTAATGATTATATCAAAGGAAAGTTATTCTAACCTAGCTCACTTAGTATTTACAATTCTATCACTTTTTAAAGAACATTGAGAGGTGGCCATTCAATGAAATGACCTTACACTAGTTAACTTCCACAACAAGGCTAACAAGGTAGTTAACAAGGAGAGAGCCTATAAAAATGTAGGACAAATAGTGGCATTGGTGAACTAATCCTTAGTAGGTTTATTATCACTAATGATGGTAACCAAAATTCATCTAATGGAAGGCAAAGGAGACCATCCAACAATAGGTACAAATACACATAAGTAAAGCCAAAACTAGACCATGAATAACAAGTACCAACATAAGATTTTAACTATAAATTAGATCAATTTATGAAATGATTTCTATGGTACCATTAATCCTTAACGATATGCCAAATTCCTTAGAACACTCTTTGATCAAGTCCATGTTTTCTCTCTCATGGAGATGTGTACCAACCTTACTAGTTGAAAAGCATGGTATCATTGGTGGTTCCTAGCCTAATCAATCTTCTCAAGGAAACCATGAAAACACTATGAAATGCTAGTTACCTTCAAGAATTATCTCCTAAAGTACCTACTCACCATCTGCAAGTACGCATCTTCTATTAACACATGAAATGACAAGTGAAATCAACAATGGTTCTAATCATAACCAATAATCTAGACTTATAGAAATCAAAAGTGAAAGTGAGAACTTTCATGAATATACATGGACACCGTACCATAAGTACTCATAGGGTTAAAAAAAACTCTAAACTCATCTCCATTGAACCACTTATAGGGATGATCTTTCCATAGATGGTTCAACTCCTATCTTTGTATCTCCTAGGTTTTGCTACCATTATCAATAATGATGATATCTATGACATTCTGGATCATGCAATCTTGCACAAACACTTGGATAGATCCAATTTATGATATGAAAATATTTTGGTAAAGGAAGCATGATCAACATCACCATGTGAAAGTTCTCAACATAGAACTCTAGAAATTTCCTAGCCTTAGGATGACCTTGTATCATGGATGAATTGACCTATCCTATGCTAGTGATGGTATGGCTTACATCACAAATAAAAAAGTACATAGGATTAAACACCAAAAATCTCAATGTCACATCACCCTTGTATAAAAAAACAACAAATTGAGAGTTAGTGTTTGTAAATTAAATGAAAACATCAACATCAAAGCATGAAAATAGTAATTAAATATCAAATATAAATGATGAGGCAAGGACCTTAACAAATACTAGGATATCCATACCCTGATTCTTAATACTTAGTCAATATTCCTCTTTCCCTGATACTTAATCATTTGCTTGGCAACCTTGTCTAGCATTACTTGTCTTGTGCTTGATACCTTTTCTCTTTTCTGACCCTATATATGTGATGTTGATGTGCCTATCAATGCTACATGTGGAAGCTAACACTTCTCTTCCCCACCACTTAAATAGCTTAACTTAGGACTAACAAGCCTGCCATAACCTGTACATGCTAGAGTCTGACAACAATAGACCGATCATGCACCAATGCATAGAATGCACTTTCTCTACCTTTCCTCCAAAAAAAAGATTAAAATTTTTCTTTCAAAAAATAATAAAATCTAAACATCCATGTTGCACTAGATTGAATTAGCTTTGTGTGTGTCTTTAAATATCCCTTCCTTGTATTAGATCATATGATCATGATCTTGTCTTACACTTCACAAGCCATTGATCCTACCATCTTGAATCAATTGCATGAACAACTATCCTTGAATATACCCCATGACTAATTTATTAAGTCTCTCAATGAAAACATAATTGATCTCATCCTTAGAAAACATTGAAGAAGACTTAATCCCTCTATCCAATCTTGCCTTCCTTGATTAAGAGATGATTTTAGGTAATGATCCCCTTGCCAACTTATCCATCATTAATCACAAAAATGTGAAAAAAATTCCTAAAATGGAGGTAACTGTTCATTTGGCTCATTTTCTAAGGAGAACTTATGGTTCATACTTTTCTTCATTAGCTGTCTCTCTCTTTATTAATTCTACCTTCCTAGTCTATGAAATAGAATGTAAAATTTAATAATATTTTTTATGCTTTACCCTTTTGCTAAGAACGCCTTGCAAACATGTGATGTTGCATCTACTACCTTGCTTCATGGGGGCTCTCTAGGGAAAGATCTTTGGCCCTCATGGAGTGTGATAAATGAGTTCTTTTCCTAAAGTATCCTTTTGCCTTCACTATCTTAAATTTCTGCCAAAAGGTCCCATCTCTTACAAGTATCCATAGGTGGTTCATGTCCTACCTTTGTATCTTCTAGGTCTTACCACCATTATCAAAAATGATGTTCACATCTATGACCTTTTAGATCATGCAATTCAATAATCTTGCACAAACACCTACAAGGATCTACTCTTAGATATGGAAAAATATTGGTAAAGAAATCGAAACATCCTTACAGAAGATGCTACCTTAGAGCCTTCCTAGGTTTGCTTATTTTTTAAATCAATTTTTGTTATTTTATTATATTTTATTTTGGCTTAATTTGTAGTTTTCTTTCCTATATGTTTATTACTGATAAACTTTTGTTGTTGTGGTATAGATCCCAAGTGATTATAGTGGCCCTAGTGGTGATGATGTTGAAGATGTTCCTCTTCCTCCTTTTGCTGCATCTTAGTTCTATCTATTTAATCATGCCTTTAGTTATATTTTTTGTTGTTGATGTTATGGCTCTTTTTAGCCCTTGGTTGTTGTGAGATAGTTTATTAATTTTTATGATATTGCTACATAGTGTAACAATGGCTATTAGACTTTTGTTTATTTTTTATGTCATTTGAGCTTTTAGCACACTGTGTGACTAAAACACCACCAAGAACATTCATGTTGCAAATTGTAACCTTTATTTTCCAACTTGAGTTAACATTTTATTGTAAATGTAGCACATGAGTTACAATCTAGCATACTTTAGCTTTTTGGGGCTAGAAACTAAAAAATTATTATTACCTCACTTCCCAAATGGAAAAAGGTATCTCATGTCTATATTTGGGCTGGGGAAGGCTTAAAATGCCTTGGAAATTGGCAAATTTGTCATTTGCATGGGTTTTTGTAGAGGTATAGCCTTAACTATATTGGAACAATCAAAACCTAGTGTAGATGACATTGGGTTTTAATTTTCCAACAAAACTTGACATAGTCACCACCAAAACCTAGTGTAGATCCAGTGTTGGAATTGTTGAGATTTTTCATTTTCCATTTTCCCAATAGTAACTCTAGCATAGTCACCCCAAGTTCTTAGTAATTGCAACATAGCTAGTAACTTCACTAGCATTTTTCAATGACTTCAGTGTAGTCCATCAAGATCAGCATAGTTGGATGGTATTAGCATAGTCACAAAAGTTCATTTACTATTTATAGTATCTAAATGGGCTTTGGTAGCTTCAATGTATTCCAAATTTACTAGAAATTGTAGCTATCACAACCTCCTAATAGACATCAATCTTTTAGTAATTATGATAGTGATGCACAAATCTAAAAATGCAATTCCATGGCCTATAAAAGCTCAACATAAATGCCTTATTCTGATTTAACAACTATGGGAGAACAATATCATAACTTCCAAGCAACTTCTTATGCACCTAGCATACAAATCCAAGCAACTTCAACTTTGTGCATTTTCAATTTTAATAAAGTTATAGTACATTATTGTGAAGATTTAATTCCAAGTTTTCATTTTGGTGTCTATTTTCACTCCAAATCCACAATTCTATTTCTATTTTTACCGTTCTTTATGTTTATGTTTCCATTTATGTTTTTTTTTTTTTTACACTCCATCAATCCCTAAGTGATTGGCTAAATTGTCTAGGGTGCCTTGAATCCCATTTTTCAGAGGTCTTTGGGATTCAAGGTGAAAATGATTGCATCACCTAAGATTTTTCAATTTTGATTTTAGCAACCAAATTTTCTTGGTCCAACAATTTTCTAATGCAAGAAGAGAGACTATACCCAAATTCTTGGCCAAAAATACATTTCCAATGTTTTCTAAAAACCAAGTCTTCTAATTTTCAACTTTAAAACTTGTAAGCATATTTCACCAAAGCCAATGTTGCTACCTAGATCCTTGCCCAAATACATGGTTGTGGTAAGTGAGTTGGGTTTCCACTGTAATTTCATAGCAATTGCTAGATTCCTTGGAACTAGCATAGTTTGCCTTTAAAATTTATTTCCATTCCAAAAATTCATTTTGATTCCAAAAATCTATTTCCATTTTGGAAACCCATTTCCATTTGCCATAAAATTTAGTGGAAAGAGCCAACATCGTTGGTGCTACCAATCTCAAACCCTATTTACTAAATAGTACATGACTATCTACTACACATCATTTTACAGCAATAGTCTTCTTATTGGCTTTCTATTTATAGATAAATACATTAGTTGATAATCCCAATAACTAGAGTGAAAATGTTGTTCAACAAGTTGACCATTTTTCCCTTTAACTTCACCAACAAGGGATCTAGCCAATAGGCCATAAGAGTTTTTTGCCCTAAATACCCTACTGTAGTAAGATGTAGGTAATCACTAAGGCTTAGAGGGCAAAGCCTATACATGAAGATCTGTACAACTTTGTTTGCATCAAAATTTAGGTTGGCATGCTAATTCTAAGGATGGAAACAAAAACCAAAAGGGAATATAAGCTCATAGACCATGATTTGAAGGAATACATTCCTTCTGCATATGATAAAATACCTAATAGAAACCTACATGAACATCCTCTCTCAATTAATCGAGATGGACGAAGAGGATGTATAAACTAGCTTAGATGAGCAACAAGAGAAAGAGGATGAGTTTGGGGCTGAGTTCAAACATGAGAATCTTATGGGGGAGCTCTTCCAACAATCAATCCAGCCCCCCCCCCGCCCCCCCCCACCCCCCCCCCCCCCCAAAGCCACAATACCCACCTCAACCCCCCTTGTCTCTTCCATGGGATAGATTTCCCAAGCCTTACCTCCCCCCTTATTTGACCATGTTTAGGCTAACAAATATTATCGCACCAAAGAAAATTGGTGCCACAGTCAACAAATTTTCACTTTTCAATGCCTTTTTCCACTTAACCACAATTTGTGTGGCCATCATCTATGGTTGTGACCACCAATAACCTATTGTCCACCTAGATGGAGTCCACTATGAGACCTTAGGTGACCCAAAGATCACATAACCCATTTGTCCACTTTGTGCTCTAGATACTAACAAAAACTTTGTTTTCACTATTCAATCCACCCACAACCATGGTAACTCAACCTCTTCCCTCAGTATCGCAATCAATATTAAAGCCATAGGCCTTCCAACTTACATGCAACTTTTTTGTGCAAATTGCATAATCCACAAGGGCAGCCTAGGATCTAGATCAGTCCTTTCAAATGATCCAACACTTGATCGAAGAGTTATAGAGGCTCAAGGCTTCCACCTCTCAAACTGTTAAACTTATGGATTTCTATTAGTACAATCCCATCATCCCTATGGTCCTACAGCTAACTCTTCCCCTCAAGTGTCTCCATATCATAGTTTACTAAGTACAATGGTGAAGGTGACCCCAACTTGCATCTCATAACCTTATTTCGCTCTGAGTGCTTATTACCGCAAGCTTGGCCACACATAATCTCATGAGAATATTACTTATATCTCTTATGGAAAAGGCCCTAGACTGGTGCTATGCCTTACCAAGAGGATCCATATTCTTGCTGAAAGATCTAATTTTATAGTTCTTTAACCATTTCAATCGTAACATGATACAACTGTTGACCAACTGATGAAGGTGAATTAAGGACCCCTTAAGCTATTGCAAAAGTTCATCCAACAATGGAATGCTTTGTTAAATGAAATTCCAAAGTCAATAGATAAAACCCACATTCTAATTGTCTTCAAGGGGGCAGTTAGCAACTTCATTAGGTAAAAATTGTACTACCTTGATTCACAATCACTCAGTTAGGCTTTTTCCCAAACTAAAAACATAAAGGATGCCACAAAAGCCAGCCATGACCCTACCTACATGGCATATAAGAACTAACATGCACAAAAGGACAAGGAGAGGGGAAGGCAGAATAATGTAGCAGTAGTCACTATAGCAAAAGAAAATAAAATGACCATCCAAGGGCCAAGCCTGAACCAACCTAAGGCCCCTACTAACAACACTAACCAACCTTCAATATCAAGAGCCTCTACATCAACTACTTTTAGGCCTATATTAAGCAAAAAAATTGGTCAAAGTATACTAGACTACCCTTAAAGGTGTCAGAACTCTTAGACTAACTATTAGTTAGTGGGAGGATGCAATATAAGAAAATGATGGAAAATGCTAGTAAGAGGCATGAGAGGCTATGTGAGATAGATAAAGACCCCTCTAATGCAACCAAAGATGACCATATAGTGCTTAGATACTTTAAGCTTGACTGCTTTTTTCATTATCATTAGTTGCTAGGTCATGATATCGACTTTTGCCTTATGCTAAAAGATAATTTGCAAAAGATGATAGATGTGAACTAGTGCTCGACACCTTCAACCTAGTTAACATGTAGAACTAGTCAATGCATCTCTATAAAGACCCATTGAACACTAACAATAGCCCATATACCATAGTAGCATTCAATATTAATAATGACCTAAGGTGTTTGAGGGAACCATTTGTGATTTGGGCACCTCTTTGCAATCAAAGGGGCCCTTCATCTTCCATTAGTTTAAGGTCCCCCTTTGTTGTAAAGATACCATCACCAATGCCTCCCATAGAGCCTTTAATAATTATAGTGCCCCTTCCTGTTGTAACTAAGTCCACTCATACAACCAAACAATGACCCCTCATGGTGACTAATGCAATAGCTTCTTCCTCTCAACCAACCAATAACAATAAGATTTCTCCAACCAAACAATGGAAGAAGCTTGTGTAAAACCCCAAAACAATAAGCAAGCTAAGGCATAGAAGGAAGTGGGCCCACCAAATCCCACTCCCATATCATCCATCCCCATGACCTCTACAACCTAGGTTGCTTCAACTAGTACACCACAGCAGGACCCTAAGCCCCAAGTGAAGGGAAGAGAGGCAAAGCCATAACAACCAAAACATGAAGTCTACATTTTGGATGTATGGAGGAAGTTAAGATTAATAGGGGTGACAAGCCCATGGTCAGCAACAAAGACTTCCCAAGTTTGATGGAACAAGTCAAACAGTTGTTAAAACCAAAGAACACAATCCTTAGCCTATATGACCTAGTCATGACTTTTGCTACACAATGTGAAGCACTAGTTAAGATGTTGACATCCATCACCATTAGTGAGGACATTTTTGCTAATGAGGAATACATCCATGTGCTGATGATATCATCTGCACCTTAGGAAGAAATGAAGTTAACATCACTAGTGTTTCACAATAGCAAAATCAAAACCAACCCCCAAAGTAACAAGCTAACCAAGGCTCCCCTCTTTATAACTATACAAGTAGGACAATACAAAGTGCATAGACATGTGGACAATGGGGTAGTAACAAACATGATTCTCTATACCATCGTTGAGCATTTAGGCTTGACTGAAAATATATAACATACCTCAACATCACTTCTTATTTTATTGGTAGTGGAGGAAATACCATGATTTAGCCTTATCCTTGGAAGGCCTTGGCTAGCTTAATTACAAGCTGTCTTTACCCATCCACCAAGAAACTCACCTACCTTACGAGGGAGGTAAAATAATTATTCATGGCAACAGTGCGATCTCTCTAGTAGTTAACAACATTGATGTAGAATAGGGGTTTGAAGTAGAGTTTCAAGAAGAAACTGCTATTGTTAACCACAAAGTTAAAAAGCCTAAGGTAGCAAAAGAGGCCTAGACCAACAATGATGAACCTATTGATGCACCATGGGGAGAGCTCTCCTTTAACATCATTAGCAAAGGTGATGGGGAATATAAGCTTGTGCAACATAGACTATTTATTTCCTTATCTTTCAAAGATTAGAAAACATCTACACAAGTAATGTGTACCCTTGATCCTCCTCCCCTATGCATTCCAAATCTATAATCTGCTTCCATTTTCACCATCATTTATGTTTATGTTTATGTTTACATTTCCATTTACATTTTCATTTATATTTTGTAAGTCCCTAGGTGATCAGCCAGATTGCCCAAGGTGCCTTAAATCCCATTTTTTGAAAGCCCTTGGGATTTGAGGCTAAAACTATTTTGGCACTTGGGATTTTTTGGTTTCCTTTCTAGCAACTAAATTTTCTAGATCCAACAATGGCTATGGTTGTGGGTTATGGAGATTTTGGTTATTATTTTTATTTTTAAAACTTTAATTTTTCTTATATGTTCTAAAATTTTTAGCTTTATTCATTTTTATATATTTTACATTTTGTTTATGTTATGAGGTTACATTGGGCTACATTGTTTAAATCATGTAGTTATAAGGCAATATTTGGTAAAGTAAAATGAAAATTAATTAGGAACATAAAATGTGAACTAGGGTGTAATGGCTATATAAACAGATCATAAAGGCATCGTCAATTTAAGGCCCTAGCAAGCAATGCACATTGCTAGTTTTAGGCCTTAGCATGCCATAGTTTTGCTAGTCTTAGACCTTAGTGAGTTGTGCATTGAAAGAAAATTTTTTTTATAAGTTTTATGTTTTAAACTTTTTATAGATTTTTCAAGTTTTAAAACTTTTATGATATTTTTTTTATGTTTTATGTTTTAAAATAGGTAATGCATAAATGGGAAAACTATAAATAAGAACAAATTATAGGCTACATGCAAAATAAAGCTAAAACAAGGCAAAATAAGGTAACATAGCATGTAAGTAAAGTTTAAACTAAGGTAAGAAAGAAGAAAAGAAGGCTACACAGTTATTAGGATAGGGGCAAGTGAGTCAAAAATATACATTAATCATGTAAGAGTTTCCTAAGCTTCAAAAGATTAGGAAAGATCTGGTCTACATTCATGATTTTGTATTATTTTATTTCCCTTGCTAACCACTTTGAAGGGGAATTTTTCCCATGATGTATCCATGGTTCCATTGTTGTTGGTTTTAACCTCTTCCACTCTTCTAGGCTTATTAACTTCATCATTGATAGTAGTAGTTTCTTCTTGAAACTCCAATTTGAATCCTTGCTCAACATCAACATTGTTGACTACCAACGGAACCACATTGTCACCATGAATGATTATCTCACAACCCTTATGATGCAAGTAAATTTCTTGATGGATAAATGAGGAAAAAGCTCATAAGTAATCTAGCTAAGGCCTCCACAAGACGAGATTGAATCCTAGTATCTCTTCCACCATGAAAATTTTGGCCATTGTGGGGCACTATCATGAGAGTCTATTCTATTTCTAGCCTAGAACCCCTACATTTTCTCAGATCTAGTCTTCTATGGTGGTTGGATTGGAATTCTAGAAAATTCATATGCTAGATATAGGTCATGCTTACATGTTTTTGGTGCTACTTGGATAATGGGTTTCTTCTATGCTATGATATAAATTCCATTTCCATGCATTCCATGGATTTTCTACTTTTCCCCTTCCACAAAGCAATGCCACTTTTGAATTTCTTTGAATGTTCTAATTTTTTAGGCTATAGGTTTATTTCTTACTATTTTCTAGCTAATTTGATTTTTGAACCCTTTAATTGATATTGACCAAGAATCATTTGTAGAATAAGTTAATGATGAATCTGATGTAGGGAAAGATCCACCTCAAGAAGAAGATCAACCATTAAGATGGTGAAATTAGGTAGGATAACCATCTTAGTATTTAGATTCATATTGTTTGTGTATTAGTGATGCTCCTCAATCTTATCAAGAAGCTTGTAATTAAAAAGTTAGAAAATCTTTTAAAACTATGATGGTTGAGGAAATGAAATCACTACTAAAAAACAAAATATGCAAATTTTTTGAACTTCCCACCTTTAAGAAAACTAATATGTTTAGGTTATGGTGGTAGTAGACGGATACTCTCAAAAGGATGGTATTGATTATGAAGAAGTATTTGGACTTGTAGTTAAAGTAACCTCTATAACATTGGTATTATCTTTTGTAGCTGCTTTAGATCTTGAGCTAAATTAGATGGATGCCAAAACTAAGTTTCTTTGTAGAAACCTTGATGAAAAGATCTACATGCAATAGTTTAAATGTTATGGAGTTAAAGGTAATGAGAACATGGTATGTCACTTCCTAAAATCTTTATATGGGTTGAAACAATCCCATAAGATGTGGTATAAGAAAATTGATTCTTACTAGATAAGGTTTAATAGTAATTCTTGCACATACTTAAAGAAAAAGGCACAAACCTATTTGATATTTTTATTATATCTTGATTATATATTGATGGCAGAAAATAATGTGCAAGAAATCTCTAAGCTAAAATGTTATCTCTTATCTCAATTTCAGATGAAGAACCTGGATGCTGTAAACAAAAATTTATGTAGGGAAATTAAAGGAGATAGAAAAGGTCAAATTTTATGGCCTGATCAAATTCCATATGTTAATAATGTTTTGTGAAATTTTAATATGCAAAATCATAAGCTGATGAACACTCTAATATCTATGGGCATGAAATTATCAATGAAACAATGCTCTAGAATAGATGAAGAAATGAAAAAAAAGAGTGAAATTCCCTATGCTAATGTTGTAGGTAGCCTCATGTATGCAACGGTTTGTACGATGCCTAATATTGCATATGCAGTGGAAGCTATGATGAAGTTTATGCATAATCCTCTTAAGGAACATTGGATGGCTGTTAAAAGAATTTTCATGTATCTTAAGTGGATTTTGCTTCAAAATGAACATAGGGACTGTTAGCTGGAATAACAAGAAACAAACTTATGTTGCATTATCAATAATTGAAGTTGAGTATGTAAAAGCTTCTCAGGTAAGTAAGAAAGCAACTTCATTTCTAAATCTTGATAAAATTCATAGAGAGTATTAAGATTTTATTATTTGCATTGAGTTTAAGATTAAGAGAAGATCATGAAAATGAAGTAAGATTTTGATAACATATTCATTTTCAGTAATTGTAATATGCTAATTTCTTCAATTGCAAAATGTGAGGACAAGTATTAGCATAGCCACTTATTATAAGTTATTCTTTTGTTCATTCATTAACCTTAGTTTGGCTGAATTAGGTAGGATGAGCATTGAAGCTTGAGTTGATAATCGTTAGTTACATATTGAGTTGCAACTCTATAGATTCCTCAAATATGCCAATAAAGAGTCTAAATTGAGTAGGAGAAATAGAAGATGCTTGTCTTACATTTGTAAAGCTATTAAATAAAATACATTTTTTTCATTGTTTGTGAACTACATACATAATTCTATGTAATGTTTTCATGGTTGATATTAGTATTATGAAGATGTCTAAGTTACCTAAGTGCCCCTATAACTTGCTTTCATTCACTAAAATATATGCTTCAGAAAATTTAATGAAGTTACTAAATATGTTTTTCAAAGGTGATGTGATGATGTATGATAGAACACCTAAATTCTATTTGGAAAATTATATCTCTTATTTCCTTTGATTCATCTTCTAAGGATAGATTCTAAGGTACTATTGATTGTAATTAGTCTAAAATTCATGAGATTATTTGTTCCTATTTTTTTATAGAGTACAAATAACTTATTCATGCACTATTTCTTTTCTAACCTCACTTGCATAGCTACTAGATGATCACATATCTTAAAATCCAACTTAAACTACAAAATTTACACTAACATTTATATTAATTAATAATTGCACATTGTACTAAATACTTATTCCTTAGCCAACTATTAATGCTATGGGAAAGAACCAAGCATTTTGTTAAAGATTAAGTTGCACTTAGACCAAAAAATCATATTAGAATAATAACATAATATAGAGTGCTGTAAAATAATAAAATATGTTAAAGAAACTAACATTAAGTTGATGTAAAAATTAGCTTGATATTATTGCTAAAATAAGTATATTGTATCTAGAGTTTACTAGTACATCTAATAAGATTTCATAGAATCATTAATAGATATACTAGAGTTAGTAAAAAAAAACACTAAAATTTTTATACAAACCTCCTAGAGTTTCCCTCTAATGCCAAAAGATATGAGTTGATATCCTAAGGTAGCTTCAATAGTATGAACTTTCTATTAGAATATGTAGTGGCAACAAGGCAAGCTTAGAAAGCATAGACATTGAACGACATACAAGATGAACTTTTGGTTGACTTTGTGTAAATAATTAGTTATATGTATGTTGTAGTATTTGAATTTTTATCAATCACAAGTAAGATGTGAGTCATTATGTGGTTGTGAGGAAAGTCATAAGTTGACCACAAGAGAATTATAGGTACAGTAGGCCTAAAACATGAAGTAATTAATGTCATAGGTTGACTACAAGTGGGTCATAAGTCATATTAAGGAATGCAAATAGACTATTGGCTAGCTACATGTCACAATTAAGGCCATGTTTCAAAATACTAAAAGTTGTTATGAAGGAAAAAATAGTTTATAGTTTGACTAGAGAAAGCATGGAACTAACTATATTTATACTTACTAATTCTTGATGTTTCTTCTTAAGATAAAGTTGGATGCATAGTGGTTATTCTTAGTTTTTCCTTTTTTCAAATTATATCTTAGAGTTATAATTCGCAGCATAATTTATTTTAAATCAGGTTATAATGCCTTTTTAAATCTTTACTTGTTTTCATGTTATTCTATAACAACGTTATTTTACATTATGGTGGGAACAAATGACTTCAATAACATTGACCTATGTGTCATGTTGATAAGACAAATGTATGATCTTCACCCCCTACATTCATTATGATATCATTGTACTTGGCATTACTCCTCTTCATCAAAGCCATGATGGTGGTTCTTGTTTTCACCTTTTGATAAGCATTAAGCAAAAATGCAAATGAGATGGGTTTCTAATTTTGAAAAAATTTTAAAATATACATCAAAGTAATTGCCATGGATAATGAT
>MNCI01036999.1:5547-21928 GCA_015680685.1 Gnetum montanum
TAAAGGTAATCAATGAGATTTAAAAGTCTGCTATCTTACTGCTGGTATTCCATTGAGACTTCACAGCCTTAGCAACAAATTTCATATATGTCCAGGCTTAGAATTGAAAGTGGAAGATGGATTTACCTGCCTAGAGAAGAGTGCACATGAAGGTTATGTGGGATAGAAGCTATTATGAATGAGTGGCATGTTTTTCTCAACTGTCTTATGACTAGTCTTTTGTGTCAAAAAAGAAAAAAAAATATTAGGGCAAATAATGTGTGGTCTTTTTTGTTGCATCCTGTGGTTATTGCCCACTTTGTTGACTGAATTTTTCCCTTACATGAGAAGATTGTAATGTTGTCCAATACATCATTTTGGGTCATTGGATGTAATAAGACTCTAGTTTCAGTTTTTGGATACTGTCATGCAGCCAGTGTAGTAAGATTTGTGGGATTTTTTTTTTTACAATTTACAGAGACAATAATTACATAATTATTCAATAACTAAGCAACACAATAAAATGCCAACGTCAAAACTATGTTCTTTCAAATCGAAAACAAGAACTAGAGTCATAGTGGTTTAAGCACAATTCATCCCACTTTGTCTATGAAACTGGGCCACAATTGCATTAAACGTTGGACGTGTGCCAAATTACTCAGTCCATTTTTCATTTAGAACAATAATAAAATTTTGTAATCCTTAAAACAAATGTGCACTGGCAAATCCAGCAGCAATGAAGGCTAGCTCGTTTGTCAATAAATGAAAAAGTACAGAAAACCCAAATCTACCTAGCTATTAATCCTTAACACAAATGTGTGGTGACAATTTTAGCAAGATTCACAACAGGCAAGCTCATCCATAAATAAAACACTACAAAACCAAAGTCACCTAGCAAATGACTAACTAGCCCCACCAAACTTGCGTTGCCATCTTCTATTATAAGAAGCTTGAGAGTTGAAGGACACACACAACTCAGCATTCAGATTTTATATTTTAAAAAAGCCATGCAAATAGTACTGCTCTATCCCAAAACGTTTTGACAGTTTTGATCAGCCATAACTTCTGATGGATATCAATTTCTAACCAAGAGAATGCTGGTAAAATCAGATGCATTAAGAGGAAACCCAACGTTCAGAAAAGACAATTTCAAGACAACAAAAGCCTTATACAAATGCTATACCATTTGTGCATTCCTATTTATCATTCAACAATCATACACTTTAGCAACATGCAAATTAGTTAGGGGCTTAGGGAGAGGCAGGAAACTGTATCAAATAAATGTACCGCCTCATATAAGTCGTTTATGATCTTTAACAATATTACCTTTTAAGAATCTCCAATGAAACAGGGGATCATGTCATGCATTAGTTATACATAGATCATAGACATTGGCATTCAGATCAATGATCCACAATGCAAAAAGAACCAACTTGCTCTCAAAATACAAGCAAGAAAACACACCTCTAATGGCCTCCTGGGTCTCAGAGAGTGCCAACGTGACTGTACGATGTTGCTATGTAATGTCGGACTGTAGTGTCACGCTGGTGTGCTATGCTGCAATGTGATGATGAGTGTGAAACTTGTTGTACTATGACCATACCGTTCAAGCTGCATGTGCCAAGATCCAGTGAACTACCATGTTTGTTACAAAGAATGCCAACAGCGAATGCAAAGTGGAGCTTGTGCTCCAGGACTACATCTTCCCTACTCTTGTGAGCAGGGTCAAGCGTAGGGACAACTTTGGGGATAATCAGGGGGTGCAAAACAAAGCAAACTTGCTGATTCTATCCATTGAAGAAATGTCAGGATGGGAGTGACCATTGCCAACAAGTTTTGGAGCTAACCAGAGATGCTCTGAGGCTTTTACACGAGTGTTACGCTAGTTATGCTACCCAGCGTATGGGTGCAGTGTAAACACTTGCACACTACGTTGTGTTATGCTACGTAGTGTAGTGTAGATGTTAGTTTGAGAGGAATCTTGCTCGAAAGAAAAAAATACCTATTTGAGGCCTAGCCTGGCAAGCAACTGCAACCCTATCTTTCATGCTAAAAGGTCCTGAGACCTACGGAGTTCATCCTTGCGACATTTTTGTGCTTTGTGTCCTTGTTACACTGTGCTATGTTGCGTAGCATAGCACAGCGTAGCAGCCAATGTGACATGAATTCCTGTTCGATCTACAATGCTTTGTCGAGCAATTCTACTTAGGGCCTGAGGGGCGAAGCGGGACAGGCAGTCTTGTTGGTCTGAATGTGGCCAAGTGCAATCCTTTTGCTAGGAACCACTTGGCAGAGGACCTTTGTTCATTCTGACCCTGCTACGTTGTGCTACGCTACATAGTGTAGCAAAGTGTAGCGCCCAGTTTGGCTCGAATTCTGACCTACTTTGCAAACATTTTGTCACAGAATGTTAGTCATGTCCTGGTGCAGTAGCAAAGCAAACCTCTTTGATGGGTGAAGCATGGGCAAATATGCTTACTCCATCAGAGCCATCTAAGTAGGAGCATTGTCAGAGTACATCCCTGCTACGTTGTGCTACGCTGTATAGCATAACACAACGTAGCACTCAAATTGAAATGATTTCCGACAAAACTTGCCATATTTTGCTGCTTCATGTTGCCCATGCATCAAGGATGAAGTAGGGCAGATATCCTGGAGGATTGAGTTGTTGTCAATCTACATTTTGGGTGCCTAATCAGTCTTCTCAAGGCTTGCTACACTATGTAGCATAGCATAGCGTAGCAGGTCTCACAGTTAGAAAACTTGCCGAACTGTTTAGTCCATCCTAAACACCTTCAACAACTCCTAGCATGGTCCCTGGGTAGACCGTCAACCGGGTCAAGTGTCAAGCTAGGCAAGCTAAGAAGTGTAGCAAGCCTATCAGCCCAGGAAATTGAAAATTTGCCAGACTATATGGTCTACCCCTGGTGTCTCTTTCATGTAGACTGGCCTTATGACTGGGTGCTACATTGACTATGCTGCAGAGGTTGGCAGGCAAGCTCGGAAGTAACTTTGCAGGTGTTAGGACTTCCGGGGTGCCATATTGTCTACACGGTTCAACATGACACCACGCTCGCAGAGATCCCTGCCCAAATTTCGAGACTGTTGAATCATGAGAGTACTAAAATTTATGGTGTTTCAATGGCCCCTCTTTGTTGACGTCTGGAGGATCTATCTGAGAGACGTCGACAAAGAATACGAAACACCATGAAGAACCAAACACCATCACCGCTCTTCAGCACCCGCTTGGATGGCACCTTGCTATGTTTGAGAGTGCTTAGAGGGCGATGTAGGATAAGGGAGCAAGGAATGGGTTCAAGGGAACAGGTTTGGGGAAGAAATGAATGCAAAATGCAATGCTTTGAAAAACTATTGTCATAGCGTGATCCCTCATCAGAGTGCTTATGAGGGGGTTAGCATGCATGGGTGTCTTTTTTTTTGTGGCCTTTGACCTCTTATCAGAGTGCTTGGAGATGGTTGATTTATGGTCAGAGCAATTATAAAGTAGCTATTGTGCCATTTGTTTTAAGCACTTGTCTTTTGTTTTTTTTTTTACACACCCACATTCACCTGGAGACAACCTTGTCGTTGCCGTAGGACAAGTGTTTCCTCCCCAGGATGAGCTATGTTATATCCATGTGGGGCTTTGACATGTCTACAGAGGCTTCCCATGGGACAAGTTGTGTTACGTCCACCATGGACTTGGTGGTTGGGCATGTGAAAGGGCTTTGTGCATTGGGAAAGCATGTAAAGGGGATATAGGAAGCTGCAAGTGTAGGGAATGGGGATTAAGTTAGCTAAAAACAAGAGTAGTGTATGCACTCTCAAGTAGCTAGGCTAATCAAAGCGAGTGCTTTGGAGCAATGTCGTGTCTTGCTCTCGTGGTGAAATGCATCCCTGAACGACACCTTCTTGGCTTTTACCCTGCAAACACAACAAAGAGAAAACCAGAAAAAGCAACCATGAAATAAAGTGAGGGCAAATTCCTGCTTGCTTTGGACATTGCTTGGGTGGCAAGTGGTGTGTCTGACGTGCACGATGTCCAAAGTAGGAAGGCCAGCACGGGTTTTGATGGCAACAAGCTAGAAAGGTTAGCACCAAATAGGCTAGGAGGGGTGGTGATGTAGGCGCTCAGGATTCCTCATCCAAGGCAAACATCATGCAGTCCAACTACAAGGTAAGAAACTTAACAACTGAACATATTTTGGGCTCGGATGATGGCGAGGGCTGGAGAATGGCAACCTTGTGGCTAGGCCACAATAGTGCTAGGACTCTAACAACAAGTGCTCACAGCAAGAGCTATTGCTAGGATGATTGGCTATGGTAGCAGTAGCTTCGAAAGTTCAGCAAGATGTCAAATGACATCTCTAGAAGATCAACAAGATGCTAGAGGTGATGACGCTACATGTGCTCCAGAGGGTTTTTCCTTTAGCGACGTGAACTACATCTTGGAACTGCAACGTCCCACCCCGTGTTGTCCAAGAAGTTTGAAATTGTGCATGCTCGCTTGTTCACAAGAGTCACATGTGTGGACTGGGAGGCGTTGCACTATGAACCCAATTTAAGGTCTTAGTAGACCATCGGATGTGTGCTGGTTTAAGGTCCTAGCAGACAATGATGTGTCAGTTTAAGGTACCAGCAGACCGTTGTGCTAGTTTAACGTCGTAGCAGATGGTGGATGGTCAATTTAAGGTCGTAGCAGACCATGCTATGGGTGCTAGTTTTACGTCATAGCCCAAGGACGTGCTATGCCAGCTTAATGTCATAGTAGACGTTTTGTGCCAATCTACAGTCATAGTGGACTAGCTATGCTAGTTTTACATCGTAGTAGACGTGTTGGCTTACCTTGCTATGCATCCGGTGTGATCCTTTGCGTCAAACGTAGTACGGCTTGAGGTACAAGTGATTAACAAGATTTGTGAACTCATTGCCATCTGCGTCGGCTAGTTTGAATGCCCCATTTTCATAGGCTTTCGTGACTATAAAAGGGCCTTCCTAGTTGGCTGAGAATTTGCTCACTAGCTCATGAACGGCCTTGAGGACTAAGTCCCCCTTTTTAATCAGTCATTGATGTAAGTTACAGTGGTGCTTTTGCTGATGTTTGTCCTGGTACCATTCGATGTGACTAAGTGTTTGGGCATGCTCCTCCTCTACGGAGTCAAGATCAATGATCCTTGATTCGTTATTTTGAGCCTCGTCTACAACGTTTGAGAGGATTATCCGAAGCGATGGAACCTGTAATTCAAGAGGTAACACCACTTTAGATCTGTAAACGAGACTGTATGGAGTTTTACTTGTAGCGGTTCTGCATGTTGTACGGTAAGCCCACAACACGTAGAGGATTTGCTCATGCCATTGCCTCTTGCTGCTACTAAGCATCTTTTTCAATAGGTTAATGATGGCTTTGTTTGTTGCCTCTGCCTGACCATTTGCCCATGGGTATTATGGTGATGAAAAAGAGTGTTTGATGCCAAGGTTGTCGCAAAAGGTTTTGGTTTCCACGCTACTAAATTGTGCCCCGTTGTCCATCACAATAGTCATGGGAAGACCAAACCTTGTTACTATGTTGTCTAGAATAAAGTGGCAAACCTATTGAGATGTAGTCTTTCTTAGGGGAATAGCCTCTACCCACTTTGTAAAGTATTTGGTTGCGCTGATAATGAAGCTATGTCCTGCAGAAGACTTAGGTGTGATGGGTCCTATGATATCTAGTCCCCAATGTTGGAATGGCCATCTAATTTATGTAGTATGTAATTCGGTTGGTGATACGTGTATGAGATTTGCATAGTGTTGACATACATCGCATGTTCTTAACCTTGGCAAGGTAATCACGTTCGATGCAAGGCCAGTAGCACCCTAAACATCTGATTTTTGCCGCCATAGCCCTAGGGGCTATGTGTCCCCCACATAGTCCCTCATGGACTTGGTTAACAATATTTATTGCTTGTTCCCCACTAATGTAGGCTAGCAATATCGCATCAAAGGAGTGTTTGCATAAGGTGTTATCTCCTATGAGGACATATTTTCGTGATCGCTTTCGTATTGTGTCCTTTTGAGCAGATGTCAAGCCGTGCGGGGGCTCGCCATGTTGGAGGTATGTTTTAATGTTGGCGTACCACTCTTGTGTATCTGTTGCACGTACGGATGCAATGTGTGCCGCTTGGGTAATAGGATTCGTGCATTCTATTATCGAAGAGAGCAAGGTAGCAAATAGGTGCGATGGCACATTCAATGCTAATGTGGCTAGCGCATCAGCAATAGTGTTCTCGTTACAAGGCACATGTTGAATGTCTAACGTTGTGAATTGCTTTAGTATACTCTTGGCTAGATCGCAATAAGGTTGCAAATGTGAAACCTTGCAAGCGTAAACTTTGGTGATCTGGTTGATAACTAGTTGCGAGTCACCGTAGATTGCCAAATGTTGGATCCTCCGCTCTCAAGCTGCTAAAAGGCCCCTAAGGAGTCCTTCGTACTCAGCTACGTTGTTCGTGCAAAGGAATGTAAAACGATACACAAAGGTTCAAATTTCCCTAGAGGGAAATGTAAGCACAACAGCGGCGCTACCACCTCGTGTGGTTGAGGCGTCGTCGAAATGTAAACTAGCCTCAAAGTCCATTGGCACAAGACTTCTGCTGTTGACATGCTTATCTGGAAACTCAGGCTCTATTATTGCTTGGTCATTAATGGGTGAAGTTGTAAGCTGTGTGGCTATTGCTTGACCCTTCGTAGATGTTTGTGCCACATAATGTAAATTGAATTCCGCCATTATGGCTTTCCATCGGGCTATTCTACTACTCTCGTATAAGTTGGTTGTGATAGCCCAAAGTATGTTGCTTTTGCATATGATGTTAACTTTATTGCGAAATTGGTAATGTCTCCATTTTTTGAGCGCAAACACTAGGGCAAGACAATTTCTCTCCACTTCGTTGTACTTTGCCTCGTAAGCTATCAACGCATGGCCTAGGTAGTAGACTGGGATTTCAGACCCGTCATCTCTCTTCTAACATAGCAGTGCGACAATGGATGTGTTCGAGGTGGCAAGGTAGATGTAGAAAGGCTTATCCCTCTATGGTGGGTAAACAGTTGAAAGATGTAAAAGCTTTTTCTTTAGGTTATCGAAGGCTTCTTGACATTGATCTGTCTGCTTGAAGTTGACCCCCTTCTTGAGCAGGTGTTGCATGGGGTGTAGTTTGTCTATCAACCTCGTGATAAACCTTCTGATAAATTGTACTCTACCTTGCAACCCGTGAAACTCTTTAAGATTTGTAGGCGGTTCTAGTTTGACAATGGCCCTCACCTTATCGGGGTCCACTCGTATCCTTGTTTCCAACACTACAAAACCTAGCATGTGTTTGGTTTTAACCCTGAAAACACATTTCCTAGGGTTGAGGCACAGGTTGTGCTTATGACAATGTTGGAGAACTACATTCAGATTGTTGGGATGATTAGTAGCTTCCTTAGACTTGACTGCTATGTCATCAAAGTAGTCGTTTAGCCTTTCTAAGAGGTAATCACTAAAGATATATGTCATCACTCATTGATACATTGCTCCAGCGGCTTTTAGCCCAAAGGGCATCATTGTGTAACAAAACGTCCCCCAAGGGGTCATAAAAGTAGTTGCCAACTAGTGCTCTGGGTTTATACGGATCTGGTTCTAGCCCGAGAACCCATCCATGAAGGACAGTAAGGCACGACCAACCATAGTGTCGATAAGTTGATCAATACTTGGCAATGGGAAATCATCCTTAATCGTTGCTTTGTTCAGGTCTCGAAAGTCTATGCAAATTCGTATGCCTCCCATTTTCTTAGAAAGTACAATGATGTTTGATACCCATTCAACCACCTGAATGAAACCAACTTGATAGAGCTTGGTGATTTCATCGTGTACAGCTAGTGTAATCTCTGGTTTGATTTTGTGAGCCTTTTGCTTGACTGCCTTGACATGCGGATCTAGGATAATGTTGTGTTGTATGAGCCGCGGGTCCAGGCCCAGCATGTCTTCATATGACCATGCAAACACTTTAGCATTGTTATTAAGAACTTGTGAAACGTTTTGTTGCACCTGTGGATCTAGTAGGGAGCTAACTTTTAAGGTTTTCGTCTCACCTCTAGACGTAGTTACAGGGATTTCAATAAGAGGGTCCTCAATCACATCCCTTGCCTCTAAGTCTAGGGCCTAGACTAGGTGTTCAAGCCAATCCATGGGTGTTTCTAAGGATTCTACGTAAGTGTCACAAGAGGATGATTCGAAGTCTACTAACTCTAAATTCAAGCGTTCTGTAAATCTGCCATGGGGACCCATCAGGGGTTTCACTGTTTGTTTATTTGTGTTGCGTTGATGGAGGACACAGAGGAAGAAGTTGCCCATTATGTTAGTGGTTTGTGAATGGGTAGCCAAGATGAAATGGCCATGGTGACACCTCACACTGTGGAGGAAGCATATTAGTTGGTGTCAAAAGGTGGAAGAAAAGTTGCAGAGAAAAGCAGAACAGTCCCGACTTAGGAGAGGCAGCCAAGGAAGAAGTGGGGGAAACATCCATCATGGATCTACACTTACCATTGGGGGAAGGCGGGAAGTCCTACAGGAAGATAGATTTCTATGCACACTATGGGAGAGGAGTGTATGGAACTCACTGTGAAAAAGTCAGTGAACATGGTGAACAAGGTGGGGCACAGTTTCCTAGATCCTGCTACAACTACGGTGAAATCATGCTTATGTCAGTGAACTATCTGCAAAGAAATTGGGTAGAAACATACCAGAATGCCAACATCATGAACCAACAAAGGAAATTACAAACTGTTCTAGTGTGAAAACACCAATGGAGGCTTAATCAAAAGCTGATGTTGTTGTCTAGATCCACTTGCAAATGATGTTGAAGCCAATGACCTTGCAAACAACCAAGGAGCCGGAACTAGATGAAATAAGGAGCCTACTAAAATTTTGGGTTCACTGTAATGATAATTTTGTTCAAACCATTGTTGATGATGTTGGACTTGGCGTAGCAGAAGACTTAGAGTGCATATATTCTTGATTCTCATTCTTGCAAAAATTTATCAAGTTTTTATTTCTGGACATTGATAATAAAAAATTCAGATCTCTCAAAAGGTAATGAATTAAACTTTAAATGACCCACCATTGGAAGCTTATGAAAATGTCTACAATCTCCAAAAAAAAAAATAGAGATCAAACTAGTTTTTCAAAATTTAAGTTGTAGGCTGATCTTTTTGCACTGTTCAGATTTCTTCTGTTTGACATAGGTGGGATTAAAACTAAGATAAACTAATTATCCCAAATGTTCTATGCAATTTTCTTGATTCTGACTTGTAGAAATTCAATGGGCTTTCCAAAATATGCATCAAATACTTCAGATCATTATAATTAAAGAGAAATCATTAAATCAATTTAGGTGTTTTGAACAGACCTTGGAGGAATTTCATTAAGCACTTTGTATGCATGTAAGAACTTCAAAAACCTTCTCTAAATCTTAATTCATTGTGCTCAGATCTACTCTGTATGACTTCTAAACATCAGAGGCTTAGATAGAATTAACATTGGAGCCCAAATTGAACATAAAATTTTATGATTACAAGACAAGATAAAGAGGGCTTTCACATGAACACAAATACCCTTCATTCTACAACATAAATTCTAATATATATTTCCTCAAATTGCTGCAAAAAACCTCCAGATATTTCAGATTTACTTGGTGGAAGAAAAAACATAATAAAACTCATGAATTAAGGGGCTCCTCCTAAAGCCTTCGAACTTGATATGACATTTCTACAAACATTTTCTTCAAAATCATTCATGATCATGATTGAGGCAATAACCATTAGACATAAACATGAAATTAAAACTAAAATTTAGTGTCTCTTTGATGCATGAGAGGGCCTCCTTCTTGAATCACTTGTGAGAAATTGTGTGAGGGAGGGTTTGTGAGAATTGTGCGAAAACTTGTGAGAATGTAAGAATCATTGTGAGAAAATTATGAGAAGAAAAGTTTGTGAGAATTGGCACTTGAAAATTCATGGTGGGAGAGCTTAATTGTGAGATGTTTGGTTGTGAGAATGTGAGAAAATTGGAGTACCTAAACTAAGAAATTGGCAGCAACTCAAATGGATAAAAGATGGAGCAAAAGAGAAGAAAGAAAAGCTTCACTTCATTCATCTTGAATTGCCCATTGCTCCATTGTTTTACAATGAGGCTCATGACCTCCTTTTATAGCATGAGGAGTGGAGATGTCTTGCAACTCTTCTTCATGTAGGATAAACTTTTCTTGTATTTCTATTTTGTTCTATGCATAAACTAAGCTTTTCTAATGTCTTCTACTTATTTTTCTTGGCTTTTTTCAGCCTTCTTTGAATACATAAAACTGTTAAGATCTACATGACTTCAAACATGAAAGATAAACAAAAACAAAGTTTGTGCATTGTCCAAATATTATGATGCCCCTCCTTCAATGATAAGGCTTTGGCCTTGGATTGATGCTTATTCAATTGAGGATGGTGCTCATTCTTGATGTCTTTTTATCTTGAATTTTCTTTGGCACCTTGTTGATCTTCTTATTCTTCTCAAATTGTAAGAAAAAAGTGTACACCCTTTGAAACTTTTGTGCCTTGATGAAGTCATTGGGAACTTTCTTGAACTTGAGACTTGATGTTGGATTAAATTTGCTCTCCCTTGACTTGTTCAATTTTGGTGCCTTTGATTCTTGATTTGAGGCTATGAAAATTAAAAGTTCTTTGAGGCTTGATTCTTTACATTTCTTTCTTGATCTTGAGGCTCCTTCTTTGATTTTACAGATTTAATTAAGTGTTCGTGTTTGGCCCTTACATCCTTGGCTTGATGTTCTTCATTGTGATTCTTCCTTTGTTTGTGAGAATTTTTGTGAGAAATTGGTGGCTATGTTTGGGCCATTCTGTGCCTCTTTTGAGCTTACAACTTGGGCTTCTATGAGCCATTACAAGTTACCATTTAGGCTTGAGAAATTAACGGCCACATTACATACAATCTTAGAGCCATTTTCAAACTATGGCTTATGATTGTAGGCTTTTACAAGATACACATACTGCCTAGGGCAGTCCTTGGGTTGCCAATCTTCACTTCTTCTTTTGATTTTTAATTATATGTTTTTTCAGGACATAATAGCCTCATAGGGCTTTCCTCCTTGGGGGATATGTTTTTTGGCCTCAACTTACATATCACTTGGCTTATAAATAACAGTGCCACTTGTGCTACAAACATTGTGAGAAATTGTGTGAAATGTCCTCTTTGAGCACCTATTGAGGACTTGACATAGGGGCATTTGGGTCCATCCTTTGCCATCTTTTTTCATGGCTTACAATAATGAATACAACCAATGACTTTGGGCTTCACAACAAGACATCAATTACAAACATTGAGGGGAATGTGAAAAATGAGAAATAACTACTTCTTCAAAGTAATATGCGCCAAACATTTACAATTACATTAGCCTTATACAAATGTTTAAAACATGCCCCAAGAAATTGACATAAACAATTATGCCTCATACAACTATGTTTCAAACATCATGAAAATAATGTCTCTTCAAATTCTTCAATAACAACATTATGCCTCTTCAAATTTATCACAAAAATAAAATAAAATAATAGAGCTCCGATACCACTGTTGGTGATCAATAGTAGAAGATTCAACCAAATCAAAATCAAAATGCCCAAAATTCAAACCCTAATGGTAAGAAACAACTTACAGATTTTACTATATCACTGGACGTTGCTTGGCACAATTGGATTTGAAATCTTGCTTTTTCTTATCAATCTCTATCGCTGGAGCAATATCTTAGGGAGGAGCTTTGTGGATTTTCCTGTAAATATATCAATGTAGATCATTGGGGGTGATATGGAGCAAGATGAACATCTCTATATCAATTGGAATTGCTGGAGTGGCAGTTGACGATATGTTTGGCACTTCAAATTCTCAAAGTATGAAGATATTGTTTCTTACCAGTAGAATCTATTTGGATCGATATCTTAAACAATGAGAATGATTGGTATTGCTAGAATCTATGACTAGCGATATCACCTGCAATTGAAAAATTAAACATCCAAAACAAGCCCGATTCAAGGGCAAACAGCATCAAATTTTTTTCAAACTTCAGCGACAATATGTAGAGACATTAGAGACTATAACAAATCTCCAAAAACAGACATGCAATGAAATTTAGTATGAGATTCAACATAAATTCTTGACTGAAACTTTATAGAACATGTGAGAATCCTTGAGATAAATCAACACTTCATCCCTCTAAGGGCTTAGATCTGGAATCCAAATGTCCCGAACTATGTGACAAGACTATATCTATCAATCTTTAATGCCAAGTAGGCTTACAGCATTCAAGTGCCTTTGAAATTGTGAGAAAAGGTGAAGAGTCTGAATAACCCCAACATAGCTCTCCAAAACCTTCACAAATCAACACAAAACATTGATTCAAATGAGAGAATTATAGGTTTTCCAACATGCAAAGCTTCCTAGCGAAGGAATTGCTAAATCCTTGTTGGAATCATAAATCCAAAACATCAAACACTTTTAATTGAATATCTAAACTTCTAACATTCATTGAGAAAACATGAAACCAATATATGAGAACCAAATGCTTGTGAAAATGTAAGATAAAAATTGAGAATTGTGAGAATAATTGAGCAAAACTGAGATTTAATTGGGAGAAATTTGTGAGAACATTGTGAGAATTGGATGAAAGAATTGTGAGGATCTCAAATTATTGTGAGAAATTCATGCTGTGAGATAGTGAGCAAGAAAAGAAAAATGTACATAAAAACTTAAGGAACTACCGACACACTTCTTCTTTCCTATTCACCTTCAGCCTGAAATAAAGTGCTCTCATCAAGTTTACAATGAAGGAGAGGACTCATTCTTATAGTTTTTGGGGATGCCTCATTTTGATGAGGATTATATGTGAGATCATTGATCCATTACAAAATTGAAGTGTGCACATGCACTTACATGAAATAAAGCATAAACTTCAAACTTTGGAAATTAAAAACTAACTCCTAAGGACTCTTTATGACCTTTAACTTTTGAAAACTAAAAGCATTACATGACTCCAAATTAAACATAACATGAAATATAAAAATTGAAAGCAAATTTGATGGTCCACATGAGGACACATCTCACATGATCTACAATAGATAATGCTAACTCTGATAATTTAGTTTTTAAATATATGGTAGAGCAGTTGTAGTTACCTGTTAAACCACATTCATAACCATACATGAGTGGTGGTTCGGGATCTAGTGCAGGTGGCTTCAGACCATAGGTTGTTGTTGTGCACAGTGGGGCCCCAGAACCAAGGGGGATCCTTGGTGTTTCAGTTCGAATGCTATTGGGTTCATAGACCTTGGCTATGGCCGATTGTGAAGGATATCTGGCAAGGTCACAGTGGGATGTTTGCGTCCAAAGAATTTTTGAAGCAAGGATTAATGATGGTTAAACATAGCATTCGACAAATGTGGGCAGCTGATAAATATTTGTTTCGGGTGTGTTGGGGAGAATTGCTCAAGCATTTGACAATGGTCCAAGTGAGGCAAGAACAAAGGGATTACTAGGGGGATGCTGAGGTAGAGGTACTTGCGGAGTTGCACACTTGGAGGTTGAGGAAGAGAACTATTGGCAACAATGGAGTAGGAGGACCTGGATGAAGGAGACCACAACTCCCACTTCTTTTTTGCCATAGCGTGGTTGGCGCGACAGTCCAAAAGCAGCCTCATGGTGAATGACTCCCTGGTGGAGGGGCCAGATTGGGTGGTAGGGGCATTGTTGGATTTTTGGTCAGATATATGGCGGCATCAACAGGTCTCACCTCTTACCATTCAAATTGGAAAAGTTTTAAATGCGATTGACAGCAGACGATTGTTGGCCTTGTTCGCACGGGTGGAATTAAGGTTGGCATTCACTTCAATGAAAGGGGGTTGGATAGGTGGTTGGTAGAGTTTTTCCAAGTGTTTAATGATGTCCTTGAGGATAATTTGTTTGATGCTTTTAATGCTATGTTGTGGTGGGGGGTAGTTAGATGGAAGATAAACTATGCTTGGATAGTGTTTATTCCCAAGAAGGACAACCTGTCTTGTCCTGCGGACTTTTGGCCTATTGGTGTCTACAACATGTTGCTTCGACTTTTTCCGAAGTTGTTGGTGAATCGTCTAGGGCCATTGATGTTGCACCTGGTGGGGATGCAGCATGCAGGTTTTGTTAAGGGTAGGCACATACAAAACCAGATTATTCTGGTGTAGGAAGTCATTCACCCACTCTAGGCGAGTAAGTTTCCTAAGATGTGCTTGAAGTTGGACATCTCTAAAGCCTATGATACGATTGCTTGGGAGGCTCTATGGGAGGTGATGCTTCACAAAGGTTTCCATCCACATTTTGCAGATTTGTGTGTTGACATTCAAAGGTTGGGGGCCTTTTCTTTGGATTTGGAGGGTAGGTTATGGGATTTTGAAACCACTAGGAGGGGGCTTCAACAAGGGGATCCTTTTTCTTCATTCCTCTTCATTCTCGTGATGGATATGATGTGGATGTATTGTGAAACTGAGAGGGTGAGAGGTTTCGATGTCAATGGGGTGCACTGCATGGTGGAACATTATGCAGATGTCACTATTCTATTCTCACGGGCCATTGTGCCACAAGCACATGCGATCAATAAAGCCCTCCACCACATGGGGCAAGAAATCGGGCTTCAGATCAATTGGGGTAAGTCGGTTGTTCGCTTGTTAAATATTGACATGGGGATTTGGGGAAGGATCGTTCAAGTGCTAGGGATGCTACTTGGTTCGGCTGAAGACAAGTACTTGGGGCTATCGATGGTTGATTGGCATCATTGCAGAGTATGCAGGGCTTGCTATGACATTTATAGGAGTGGGTTTCCCATTGGATGAATAGATTTCTATCCTAGGCTAGAAGAGTGGTGTGGGCTTGGGTAGTGTTGTCATCCATAACGTGTTTTGCAGCTAGTGTGGCATACCCATCGGCAAGGGTAATTGACCAAGTGGATTGACTTATTCGAGAATTTATGTGCTTAGGGGGTAAGGGGGGAATTGTCTCCATTTGGTGGCTTGGGACAAGGTGGCAAGACGTAAAGATGTGGGGGTCTGGGCATACTGAGATTTTGGGACGTTCTAGCGATGGGACATTAGGCCCTTTTGGGCAAGTTATTATCGCAGGACTTGAATCTTGCATAGTGGATTGTTTTCCTACAATGCAAGTACACGCCTTGGGAAGTGGGAGGGAATGTTTCAAAAATTTGGTAGGCAATTTGCAGGCATGTGCAAGCGCTGATGACAGTGGAATTGTTAAATGCCCCACCTACGCAACTGATTTGGGATAGATTTCCCCCAACTAGGAAGTGGTGCGACATGTGGACAAGGCATTTGCTTGAAAAGATTAAAACCTTTCTTTGGTTATTATGGCATGATGCTCTCCCCGTATGTTGGGAACTGATACAATGTGGCATGCAAATTGAGGACACATGTCCTCTCTTCATGATGGGGGTGGAGACGACCATGCACTTTGCCCAAGAATGCATTTTAACCAAGTAGGTGTGGAAAGCGGCCAACTTGCCGATTGGAACGTAGCTTAGTAGGGAGTCTCTAAACATTGCTATCCTATGGAGATTTTGGTGTGTGTGCAATTTTTGGGTGTTTAGGGGGGAGTCGTTGCTGCTACTAGGGCAAATTGCTACAGAGGGTTTGTGCTTGTGGTGGGAAGCTTTGTTTGCAATGGGGGTGACATCGATCATTGAGCCCTTGTGTGACAAATTTTGAAGGAACGGGGTGTTGTGGTGTCTCGTGACGTAGGCTAGGTGGGCTGAGGTGCTCCCTTGGTTGCAGGGGGACCCCAAGTTGGAGGATGGGCCATTTTTCACCAACTGGGTGGGGGATTGGACAATTTTTCATTGCACTTACATCAAACTCACGAAGGGCATCATTGCGTAGCTGCTTCAACTATTGGTGGTAGGGGAGAAGGTCCCTTTGCATAGCTAGGGGCAACAAGACGCTAGAGATTTCTTCCCTAGGGTTGGCCCCAAGACAGGAAGTGGGCAAGTGCCAAAGTAGGCCTTAGAGCCATTGTGGTAGGAGGTAGTGGTCATGGTGGATCACTTCTTTGTGCAATCTGGAAATGCTTGAAAATTGGTGGGGATCCACTTTACCCTGATGAGCTGCCTACGTCGAGGGTGTAGGTCTAACCTGCCTTGGTTCTTTCTGGCTGTGCTGTAGCGGTAGCGGTGTGGATGCCACTCAGGGCTTTTCACTCTTTGGAGGGCTGCAGGGGATGGTGATCACTTAAGAGTAGGTGGGGCTGTCTCTCCATGCGATTTATGGTCGACGATTGCATTGGGGAGTGGGG